>PVIW01003594.1:0-116159 GCA_004026585.1 Noctilio leporinus | reverse complement strand
CACTGCAGGCCTATTCCTTGTATTCATACACTTGGTTCTGTTTTGCTTGTTGTTAGTTTTGCTCATCATTGTCCTGTAATGGGTGAGAACATATGATAACACTAAATTTTTTAAACAAAACTTATCTTCCCCTCAGAGGTACCCTTGGACCTCATTTCTTTTTTTAAAAAAGTCCTCTGTTCACCTATCTTTTTTATCGTGTTTTTCCCATTGCCATTTAGTCCCCTTTTATCCCCCTCCCCCGCAATCACCACACTATTGTCCAGGTCCAAGAGTTGGACCTCATGTTTGTTAATAGCCATACTATATACTTCAGCTCCAAGCTTACAAACTGACTACTCTCTTTCTCCCTTGTCTATCCTGCAATATATCTTGCACCCATTCTTTCTTCTGATTCTAGTTACTCCAATTCAATTTCATTCATCTGGATAATTGTAAAATTCCAACAGTCTTTTCCTCTCCAACACAACAAACATGTTGCCCTTAAAATAGTCTTCCTTAAGGACACCTCTGGGTATATATTTCCACTGTGCAAATAGCCATCAAGGGATAGAATGCAAAAACTTCAGTCTAATATTCAGGGTCCTCTGCAACATCTACCACTTTCCAACCTTTTCTCCCTTGGCTGCCTTTGACCATTTGGCATTGCAGCAAAACAAACTGACTGAATCTTCCATGTGAGTGCTCCAAGTGAGTGTGCTCATCTGTGCATTACTAACACCAAGCACACTGCCAACCACGTGAAAATGCTCAATAAATATTTGTGAAGAAAATAAATGATAGCACATAGGAGCCTTTTACCCTGAAAACATATGCAGTATATTTTATACTTTGCCAGGATATAAGATAGAAGATACTGTCAACTTGACTAAATGCAGAGTAGGCCAAAGAAGTAACTGAAGTTGAAGCTACTAAGGAAACCCCAGGAGGGCACCCCTAAAAATATTATTAGATCTGCTGGAAAGCACATTAAGTTTTCTAAACATAAGTAAAGGGGCAAATGGTAACTTGCCAAAGATCCCCCAGTACTTATACAATTTTTAGAAGAAATTCACTTCCTGCTGTTCCTTATTTATTTAAACATGGGTGTGACCTATCAGAGTCATTTGTTAAGGAATGAACAGTTGCAGCATAACAAATTCAAACCTTTCACTATGAATAATGCATAATTAACACACCAGTCCAAGGATGCTTAGTGTTCAACTTAGAAACATTCTGGTACCAAAAGAAAAAAAGGAATCTTACTTGATAAAACAAAACATATGTTGCATGTTTGACTTCAACACCCATAAAACTGAAGAAATAGATGCCAATTTGTCTAATAATAATGATTAAGTGGGAAGAAGAGTGGGAAAAACAAACTCTGAAAAGACTGTATTACAGATACTTGCTCTCATTTTTGCTTTGAGATGTTTTGTGATGAGATCTTTTCATGGGATTTGAACCTTGAAACATTTAAATACGCAGATCTTAATTTTCTCACATACATGCAGACAGACAGCACTTTTCCCCTCCCCTATCATGTCCATCCAAACCTCAAGGATATGTATAACAAAATAAAAACATTACAAATACATAGAGAAGCTGTGTGGACTATTTCCTAACTGGTTCTCTTGATTCTGTCATTATAATAAGTTAGAGCTCTTATGGCTTCTAAATTAGAAATCAATGTTATACCCTGTCCTCTGCTTGACTGCTGGAATTGCTTCTTGACTTGTAATAAATATTCATCACCTGTACCTGACTATTCAAATAAAATTCTTGTTAACTCTTCTTGAAAGAGCCTGTACTTGCTCATAGGAGCTGAGGAGAGCTAGGGTTTTGGGTTTTTCTTTCTTTCTCTTGTCAAAGTGTATTCGGCTCCCTTTACACACCTTTAAAGGAGTTCGTTGATGGCTCTTGAAAGTGCCCAGAACATTATCATAATACCAAAAATATGGAGAATCCAAACAAATAATATTTCAAGTGATTGAGGTCAACATCCACAGTCATAAATCACATCACCATTAACTACCCTTGATATCCATAACTCCAGCCTAACTATGAAAAAACATCAGAAACTTCCCAATTAAAGCACATTCCAAAAAATATCTGATCAGTAGGTAATCCTCCAAACAGTCAAGTTATCAAAAACAAGGAAATTCTGAGAAACTGGCAAGACAAAAGGAGCCAAAAGAGGCCTGATGACTAAATGTAACATGGTATCATGGATGAGGTTCTGGATAGGAAAGGAACATTAGATTCAAAACAAGGAAATGTGAGTGACTTTACTGTAGTTGATATTACTCCAGTTAGTAGTATAGTATAAATATTAGTTCATTAATTATAACAAGTGTGCAATACTATTAATATGTTACAATAGGAAAAAGTGTGGAGTGGCAGTGAAGCATATGGAAACTATATTATAGCTCAATTATTCTGTAAATCTAAAGCTTTTCTAAATAAAAAAGCATATTAATTAAATTAAAATATCACAAATAAGTTCCCTGATAGGACCTCTGACACAGGGTGCAGAATGGGATGGGGGAGAGAGGGGACAAGAAAATGGTCTAACAAACGGCGAACAGCAAGACACTTGCTTTCACCTAGTCTGTGTGGAATCCTATTTGGAGTGTATTATTAGGGCTGAATATGACCTACCTAGCAACACCCTAGTGTGTGGGCAAAATGTTGCCAGAATCTAGTGGAGAAACAACATTCAAAAAATTCAAGAGCCATAAATGGCTAAACGCCAGTTCTCGATATTGCTACTGTTAAATTCATAGTGTGGCATTATTTTTCCGTTAGTAAAAAAACAAATAGAAAAAATACCCCAAAACTACCCTTGAGGGAAACAGCATATACAGGATGATTAAGATCAACATCAGCAGTAACAAATCATATAGATAGTATATACCTTAGAATCCTCGGGATTCCATAAAGCCTTTGGACTGGACAGAGCAATAAAGGTGTTCTGCATCTGTAACACAGAAACTGAACCACACTACCTATCCCCAACACCCCCGCCTTTTGATTGCCCACCCCAACATACTGAAATGGCAGTAGGAGTAGAAACACTACTACCTAGCCTATGCCTTGAGGTCAAATGGCCTTCTCTGAAGTGATTCCTGTACCACTCTTACCTGAAAGATAGACATGGACTCTAACTTACATGCACACCCCAGGGAACAGACTCATCACTCATCTATAATGATCCTTGGTTCACATTCTGTGGCTCTCTGCTCTTTTTGACTACTTCAGGTTTATTAAGATCATTTTATAAATTACTAATGGAGCTGCTTGCTACACCTCTAAGGGGCATATAACTTTTATTTTGCCTTCATTATTTTAATAAGCTCCATTATTAAATATAGACATTTAAGTATATACATTAGGATATATTACTTATAAATTTATTGCTCTCTGCATAATATGTCTCAGCTGTACTTGTTTTTGAGTAATTAGAATTCACAAAATTAGTTAAATATTGGGTCAAGTAGCTGCAGTGGGCTGAGCTACACACTGTTCTCTGATTATTATTTAAACCTTACTCTATATACTATTCATATCATTATATTTTAAAAACAACACACAACTTGACTAGAATCCAAAAAGTTAGTACAGGAGTTATTCAATACTCTGAAGCTTCAAGGGTAATGAATAGACTCTCAGTTTCATTTTTTTGGTGAAAATACATTCTTACAAAAAGAGTATTTAAAACTTAAAAAAATATTTTAAGAATTATTGACACATATGAAAAGACATATTTTATGCTGCTCATCTTATGTACTAGATAAGTGCTTTGTAAGTTTTAATCTTCTCTGATACCTGAGAATGTTAGTTCATATGGTTGAGGGGCTGTCTCAGTTAAGTTTAATTTCTGAAAAGCATCTTATTTTACAGTAACTGTCCAGATGTTCACCAAAATACTATTCTGCAGATACAAAGAAAACAGAGTTTATAAACTAGAGAATATACCTCTAAAATAAAACCTTTTGTCTTAAATACTAATAAAAATACCTATTAAAAGGTATTTGGGACAATGATATGCATCATTAAATTTAGCAGAAGTGGCCCTGGCTGATGACTCAGTGGATTGGTGCCGGCCTGCGAACCTAAAGGTTGCTGGTTCGATTCCCTAGACAGGGAACATAACCAGGTTGCAAACCAGGTCTCCAGCCAGGTTCTTGGCTGGAGGTGTGTGAAAGGCAATCAATCATACATTGATGCTTCTCTCTCTTTCTTCCTCCCTCCCTGCCCTTCTCTATGGAAAATAATGAAAATCTTTAATAAAAATTAATTTTTAAGAATTTAGCAAAACTGTCAGGTATTTCATGTAATCAATATTTATCAAATTTAGTGGTATTATCTGTGAGTTTATTTCATAGATTTTGTAATCTCATCATTCTAAAAGTTTCAAAAACTGGCAATAGATATGCATTGTTAAGTTTTCCCCTAACCTGCCTAGGTATAAATTCAATATGAAGGTCTCGAATAAATGTAAACAAGGGTAAACTAAAAACCTCTTATTGTTTCTCAACTTCATGTATCTTCCTTTCTACTCTCATTAGATAACAAAAATAATTCTGAATCCATTCAGAATTGGAATAATTATAGCTTCCACTGCAAGTGAGCCATGGGGGAACAATTTCAGGTTCTGATTCTGATCCCTTAACCACACACAAGTTGCAAGAACAAGCTCAAATTTTAAAAATCCACATGAAACCATAAATTCTCAAAACTTTCTAGTAGATAGAGGGCTGGAATGTTTTCAATCCACATATATATGATAATTCCCAGCCTGCTAATAAAGATTTCACCCAGAATACATTCATAATGAATCTATGGTACTGTAATTCTTAATAGCCCCACACTTTATATGCAGAAATTATTAAATAAGACCAAATTTTACTCTTTCAATTTTATTGACCCCAAAATATAGCCTTAATCTGCATAAATAAGAAAAAAATTACATTGTCAGATTCTATGGGGAGGATGAAAATGAAAGGCTATCTGAGAAAGAATTTTGCCATTTCATGAAAACACTCCTATCTTTAGTACATTTTGTAATAGCTCATAGCTATTGTTCATAATGTTCCAAGCAGTGTGCTAAGTTTCACGTTCGTTATCTACAAAGGTCACAAAATCTGTGCCAACTCATTCTCCCCTACCTACTAGAAACAAAAATAATAATGAATCTATTTTTTAAATACCTCATTTTAACTGACATAATCCCATATATTAAGACAGACCAAGTATCTTATCCCCTTGCTAAAGATGAGTAAATACTTACAGATAGATTAATTTATCACTTTAGAACTTGGGGGCATATCTAGGACTAGAATCCAGTTCATTCTCCTTATTCCCATTCTCATTCTCTCATTCATTCATTCTCTACCCCCCCCTCCCCACCCCTCTCAAACAACATACATGCCCTACCCTGGTAACTCAATTCATATGTCAAGGTTGAGGGTTCAATCTCCAGTTGGAGCACATACAAGAATCAACTAATGAATGTATAAATACATAGAACAACAAATCTTGTCTCTCCCCTCCCTTCACCCACCCCCACCTTTCTCTCCCTCCTGTCCCACCTTTCCCTCCATCCATCCCTCCCTTCTTTCCTCCCTCCCTGTCTCTTTCTCTAAAGCCAGTTTTAAAAACCACATTTATTATTTCATGAGTTCAGAAACAGGTTATCTGGGTCCTCTGCACAGGGTCTAGAAATCTGATAATCAAAGTGCCCACTAGAAATGTAGTCTCATCTGAGGCGGTCTTCAAAGCTCATTTGGATGTTGGCAGGATTTATCTCCTGGCATTTATAGAACTTATCATGACTTGCAAGACCAGCAGGAGAGAGAAAGGCTTTAACTTCTTCTATCTCTGTTCTCTAGATCCTCTTTCATAGGGCTCACTGATTAAGATAAGATCCAACCAGCAAATCTGCCTTTTGATACACTTAGAATCAACTGATTAGAGATCTTAATTGTGTCTGAAAAATCTCTTTACCTTTGTCATATAATGTAATATCATCAAAGGAGTGATATTCTGTCAGCTTTGCCATTTCCTATTGGTTAGAAAAAAGTTAAAACTCCTGTCCAAAGTAAAAGATTGTAAAAAGTATGGGTAATTAGTGGTAATCTTAAATTGTATCTACCACAGGAAGCAATAAATAACATTTATTTATACTTGCATAATGTGTTGAAAATGTCAACAGACCCACAGATGCAGCTGCACACATTACATCACTGAACAAATTGGCAAGGAATGGTCAACATGGGTATTCCCAAAGCACTCAATGCATCTCTCTAGCATGACACTACAAATACAGCAATTGTTACCTTGCAACAGTTCTCAATTTCTTAGGGTTTTGACATTTGTCTTTAATTAATTGTTGTTTCTTACCTGATAATATCTCAGGCTTATAATATTTCAATAATAAATAGGTATAGTAATACTCAAAATATGTAAAAGATTAGACAGTTCTCTTTTATCTATATTACAATGAAAACAGGAAAATAAAGTCTGCTATAAAAACAATTATCAATAGGTCTTTTTAAAAACTTTCTCTGGGTATTACTTTCAAGTAATAGATTTGAGATGTTTGTTCTTTCAGTAAACCCATTGGGTACTTCTACCATCACAAGAATTGTGCTGTTCTAAAAAGGTTGATTTATCTATCAGTCTGCCTGCTCCGTAAATCTGTAAACTTCTGGAGAGCAGGGACCTTGTCCCATTCAACTTGGCCTCATGAAACTTAACAACTCATTATTAATAAAATATTTCAAGGACTGAAAAGAGAACTGTGCTTGTATGCAGCTGGCACTTGAAGAACAGGGCAAGACAAACAGTGGGGAACTTGGAACCATTAGTTCAAGGAAATCATAAAGAAAACATCTGAATTGAAAAGATCATTACATCCCAAGAAAAACTGATGCAGAACAATCAAATTAGAGACCTAACCTTAAAAAGTTACAGATAAAGAAAAATCAGGTCATTTCTAAGAGAAAAAATAGTCAGAGTAACCTCACCATTCTCCATGGCAAAATTCAATAGTAGAAGTTAATGTCAAGAAAAAAGCCCAGGGAAGAAAACGTTCTTCCAATGAAATGACTTTAATCCATTTTGGGCAGGTCAGTTCTGTTTCTGATTTTTAATTTATTAGAATGCCTACTGCACAGGACATGGGAAAGGTGCATGGCAACACTTCTTTTTAATAAATATTAGCTTCTCTTTCTTTCTACAAAGTGGAGAATTCAAAAAGTGCTTGGAAATGTTCCGTATACGTTTGTACTGATTTTATTTACTCAGCTCTTTCATTAAAAAATGCAAAGGACCCTGGCTGGTGGCTCAGTGGATAGGTGCCGGCCTGCGAACCCAAAGGTCGCTGGTTCGATTCCCCAGTGGGGGCACATGACTAGGTTGCAAGCCAGGTCTCCAGCAGGTCCATAGTTGGAGGCAGGTGAAAGGCAACCATACATTGATATTTCTCTCCCTCTCTGCCTCTCTTCCTTCCTCTCTCTCTGAAAATAATAAATAAATCTTTTTTAAAAATGCAAAGGTAACTATACTTCAGTTCTTATTTGAATGATTATTTATAATCAGGTCAAATCTACTTGAGACATTTAAGTCAATTACATCCTCTACGTGAATTATTTTAATATATTTAGAACTGTAATTGCTAACTAGGTAAAATCTTTTCAAAGATTCAGATTATGAAGTGACATAAATCTGAACTACTATATTCTGAACAAAGTTTGAGCTTACAAATTTATTACATATTAAATGTAACACATTTGTATTTCGCATAATGTATATAACTATTAAATGCTTCTATTTCAGAATGAATTTATTTCTTTATTTTTTTCTAAAAATAAAGAAATTTATTATTTTTAAAGCAAACTGCTTTGTCACATTAGTACATCTGAACTATAAAAAGCACAGGGAGCTGATAATTTTACATCATCCCTTTTACAACAAATCTTTGATAATTTTTAGCCATTAAAGTTTAATCTGAGTCATCTTCTATTATTTCCTTGTTAACAGGTTTTCTTTTTCTTCCACATTCTATCTTCACATAATAATTTTCTCTTTTGTGAAATGACTTTGCATCTCAATTAAACATGGAGGAAGTTATCTGTCATCACTCATTTTATTACATTTATCAAAAACTCAAGAGCTGTTAGTAAACCCTGAAAGTCTTCAGAAATTAAATTTATAGCAACCAGAACTTAACAAACTGCTTGCAAGTGCTGAAATACAGTTATGCTATGTCAAAATGTCTTATTAAAGATAATATACTTATAAGTAAGTGCTATTCAAAAATTCTTCTCTACTCCTTAGGTTTCATATACTTACTCTTTGGTCAGAATGCCAAGTAGAACATATCAGTTTTAAATCTCACTGGAAAGTTTATTTTCTGAATTAACATCATTGAGAACTATAGTGAGTCCCCATGGTATGATGTAACAACAAAGCCAATTGTCTTTTGGACTCAACTTAGTGTCTGACATCTTTACAAGATGAATGCACAACACCAAAGTTAAATCAAGGTTGATAATATTTACAGTCTGGATCAAACAAAGAGATTTTTTTTTTTTTAAATCAAACAGTCTGGGGAAGGCCCTCTCTTCAGCAAAGCTTATATATTGTACGTATAAGAAAAGAATCTAAATTTGGGGGGTTCTTTCTTTTATTCCCCCACACTATGAAGGACAAAATACAAACTTGGCAACACCCACTGGGAGACAAAGAATCACAGAAACAGTTGAATAGGAAGTTGGTGGAAACATTTTTTGAAATGTTTTAAGATCAAGTTCAACCCTTAGCCTGGCATGGAAGGGCTTCTATAAACTGGCCTTAATTTCTACTTTGTCTGCTTTAATTCTCTTCCCTGTAATCCCTTAGCTAAAGTTGGACACATTTTCCATTCACTTTTTCCCCTCTGTGTTTTTGCTCAAGAATATCTCTATCTTCTTTGTCCCTCCAAATCCCATCACACTGTAAGCTACAGCTCAAACTCATCTCACTAAGGAAGCCTTCCTCAGGGCCAGTACTCCCTGTCCTCAAAACCCTAAAGCAACTGTCAATGCAGTTTAATTCTCAATCATCAAGCATTTCCTTCAGAGATGTCCCATACTGTTGCTTAAAAAGTTACTTGAATCCAAATTACCTTTGCATGTGTATGTGAGTCTACCCTGTGCTTTTATACATATCCATAACACTTAACACAGAATTCACAATAGAGTGCTCAAGAACATGTATCATTTCCTAAGAGCTTTTTCTTTAGAAGTCAGCCAAAGCATTTCCAGGATGATTCTTCCCTTTCCTGCCTAGTGGCTCATATGTTTGACTAATAACTCTTTAGGTGAAAAGAGCCCTGTGCGATACTGTTGTCCTTAACACTAGACTCAGAGGGAATCCATTTTCATCTGAAATAGGCCAGAACACATCACCACTTATTTGGAAGAGTCTGGCTGCTCTGCCTGAAAACACAAGTGCAGAAGCAAGTTTTCCAAGATTCATTGAGATATGAGCCCATGCTGTGGACCTGAGATTAGAACCAAGCCTAGAGCTAAAAGAGCTGCAGACTCTTAAAACATTTATGACAAGTTGGTCAGAGGCAATGGATAACAGCCCAAGGAAACAGTAATGTGATACTGAGCTTTTCACCCTGAGGTGACTAGTTAAAACTCAGCTTGGGATCACGAAAAATTTATAGCCCTCTAATGCAATACAGAAAGCTATCTGTGACCCAGGGAAAGTGACCATTAGACAATGGCCACTACCACTGCCCCACAGATCTGAGACAAAAGTTAAAACATGTACATGCACACATGCATACACACACATACTACATCACCACACACACACACACACACACACACACACACACACACACACATTGGACTAAATATTGCTCTCAGAGAAGAATAGAGAGCAGGCTGACAGGTCTCAGAGCGCTGTAGGTGGAAGGGTTGAAGGAAAAGAAAAAGGGGAAAGAACAGACAACAGTGTGTTAAGTGCTGTGGGAAGGGGCTGGTGGAGGTAGAAGAGGGTGTGAAGGCATAAATGGTGTTGGGAAATTTTTTTTTAATTTTAAAGAAATCATATTTCTGGAAAATTTAGAATAGAATAGAGTAGGCTTCCTTTGGGACAATCCTCAAGATTCATTACCTTACCCTCTTACACTTTCAGAAGCTGACTTAAATTTTAAGATACTTGTACTAACATGAAACAAAGCTGCTAAAACTTGTTTCCCTTACTGTTAATCAAAAACAAAAGTGTGAATAACTATATAGTTAAACAATAATGCTCATAAAACTACTCTAGTGGCTCTCATCTGCATAGCACTGTTTATCAACTCCCAAGATTTCCTGGAGGTACCTAGGTTGCAATGAAAAAGGGCACACATGACTTGGCACAGGAAACTCTAGCTTGGATTTTAGCCCACCTGAGGTGGCATAGCCTTGAGTAGCTCCCTCAATCTGTGTATGAACCCCCAATTCACATCTAGAATGTAGATGCCAATAACTTACGCTCATAGGAGGATCAGAGGGTTAGAGGTTAAATAAAATGTTCAGATAAAAAAAATTTTAACTCTGACAACCACTTTACAAATTAATATAAAATTAAAGTCACTTTTGTATTCTCACTGGGGAAAGTTACAAAGAGTGCTGGTCAAGCTTTTTACTCTGGGCCTGAACAGAACAAGAAATCTTAGACTTACATAATCTTGTAAACACACAGAGCTTGAATGATAAATTCAAAGGAAACCCTGAGACACTGGCTTTAATAATACTGTAAAAAAGATGAACTAAAGTTAAAAATCATATCCTGTCCTGGCTGGTGTGGCTCAGTGGTTTGAGTACTGGCCTGCAAACCCAACTGTCACTGGTTCAATTCCCAGTCAGGGCATATAACCAGGTTGCAAGCCAGGTCTCCAGCCAGGTCCATAGCTGAGGTAGGTGAAAGGCAACCATACATTATTATTTCTCTCCCTTTCTTCCTCCCTTCCTGCCCTTCTCTCTGAAAATAATAAATTAAAATCTTTAAAAAAAAATACTCATAGCCAGAAGTTAGGTTTAAAATAAAATTCTGTGTTCTAAGGACCATGTTCTAAGAAAAGTTTCCAGAACTAATGACAATCCTGTAAAATAATAGCATGTTTTCGCATTTATATGTATAATCTAGATGCTAACATTTCAGTTACTTCAAAATTTTCATCAAAAGGCTTGAGCTCTTTCTAAACCCTAGCAACTCCTATTGATTTCTTTCAAATTTCTCACTACAGAACTGTTCTTAATTACTTAGGAAAATTTAGATATGAAATACCCTCAGCAAATCAAAGAAGCCATAATTTTAAAGGCCCTATATTTTATAGTATGTGTCTAGTCAAATACAGTACAGTGTCTGGAAGTGCTTGAATAAATGAAATAATAAATAAAAAATATAATGAATGAGTGAATGAATAATGACTAAAGTTTGTCTTCAGGGCTCTGTAACCCTTTCTATATACATAAAGTGTCTTTCCAGTGGCGGACATGAGCTCTCTTCCTTTCTCCTTTGACAGTTGCATAAAAACATAAAGGAAATCCATCCAAACCACAGGCACTTGTTGGATGAGAGATAATATTTAGGGCTAACTAGTCAAACAAGTCCTCATTCAGATTCTGCCAAGAGAACTGAGGTTTCACAAGGCAAACTTGAATTTAATTCTTATTTCTATTACATTTGCTTGGCACAGACACTGAACTCCATCAGAAGAGAACCATTAAATACATCACCATAAGTCTCCTAAACATTAAATTGACTTTGTAACATGATTGGGTTTTTTCCTTCTTTTTTTAAGTTTTAAAATTATTCCTCAAAAAATAGTGTGTATCTTTATATTAACTAACTGAGAATTCTTCTTCCCCATTTACTCGGCACAACTTTCTTTTAGACTTAGCTTGATTGATAGTCATACCTAGTATTTGACATCAGGTTCTTACGTTTGGTAGCTAACTGTCAACTTAATCAAATCATTTATATAACACAGCATTAAGATACTACATTTTGGCAATACACTTCATGCCACATGTCTAAAAACTTTAGGACTTCAGGCATTTATCAGTGGAAATGTGCACTGTTGATCAATTTCCAAATCCTCCCTTGAAAGTCAAAATAAGCCTTCTTTAAGTCACCTGATGAGTTACAAAGACCACTTTTGAAAACTGGCTTTTCAAAAACTACAGAAGGTAAAAGCTTTCTGAAGATTAGACATGAATAAATGACTTTAAATATATATAATCATGCATTTGATTCATCAGCTCACTTTTTTCTTTTTTAACTATTTTGAATCTTTATTGTATTTTTCCATTACCCTTTAGTCCCCTTATACTCCTATTCCTCCAGCGATCACTACCCTGTTGTCCATGTCCATGAGTCCTTTTTCATTTTTGCTCCATCCCTCCATCCCCTTCCCTGCCCCACTAGCTGTCACCCTGCCCCACTAGACAGACTCCATCTAAGAGTCTGTCCCCATTTCCCTTGTTAGTTCAGTTTGTTCATTAGATTCCACAGATGAGTAAAATCATATGGTATTCATCTTTCTCTGACTGGCTTATTCACTTGGCATAATTTTCTCCAGGTCCACACGTACTGTCACAAAGGGTAGAATTTTCTTCTTTTTTTATAGCCGAATAGTATTCCGTTGTTTCCATGTCCCATAGTTGTTTTATCCACTCATCTGCTGATGGACAATTCAGTTACATGAATATCTTGGTGATTATAAATAACACTGCAATGAACATAGGGGTGCTTATGTTCTAATTAGTGTTTTGTGTTCCTCTGCATATATTCACAGAAGTGGGATTGCTGGGTCCAAAGGCAGATCCATTAAAAAAAATTTTTTTTAAGATTTTATTTCATTATTTTTAGAAAGAGGGGAAGGAAGAGAGGCAGAGAGGGAGAGTGACATCAATGTATGGTTATGTTTTATCTGCCTCCAGCCAGAGACCTGACTGGAGACCTGGTTTGCAACCTAATTATGTGCCCTGGCTGGGAAATCGAACCTTCAACCTTTGGGTTCACTGGCCGGCCCACTCATCCACTGTGTTACCAGCCAGGCCATTTTAAATTTTTTGATGCATCTCCATACTGGTTTCTACAGTGGCTGCACCAATCTGCTTTCCTACCAATAGTGGAAAAGTGTGCCCCTTTCTCCGTATCCCCTGCCAGCACTTGTTTGTTGATTTATTGATGACAGTCATTCTGACAGGTGTGAAATGATATTTCATTGGTTTTAATTTGCATTTCTCTGATAATTAGTGCTTCAGCATCTTTCCATATGTCTATTAGCCATTTGTATATCCTCTTTGGAGAAATATCTATTCAGGTCCTTTGCTCATTTTTAATTGGGTTGTTTGCTTTTTAGCATTGAGTTTTGTAACTACATTACAAATTTTGTAAATTAATGCCCCCATCAGATGTATATTGGGCAAATATGTTTTCTCATTCTGTCAGTTGTCTTTTTATTTTGTTGATGATTTGCTTTGCTATACAAAAACTTTAGTATGATGTAGTCCCATTTTTTTTTTTTTTTTTTTTTTTTGTCTCCCTTGCCTGGGGAGATATATCTGATAAAAATTTGCTATGAGCAATGTCTGAAATTTTACTGCCTAGAAGAAAATCTCTAAGTTTTCTTCTAGGATTTTTGTAGTTTTGGGTCTCACCTTTAAATATTTGCTCCATTTCAAATTTATTCTTGTGTGTGGGGTAAGAAGGTGGCCTAGTTTCTGCATGTATCTGTCCAATTTTCCCAACACCATTTATTGGATAAATTATCTTTAGTTAAAAGATTTTATTCATTATTTTCAGAAAGGAGGACAGGAAGGCAGAAAGAAAGGGAGAGAAGCATCAATGTATGGTTGCCTTTCACCTGCCTCCAGCTATGGATCTGGCTGGAGACCTGGCTTGCAACCTGGTTATGTGCTCTGGCTGGGGAATGAATAAATTATCTTTAGCTCATTGCATATAATTGCTTCCCCTCTCAAACATTTGATTATAAAGGTATGGGTTTATCTCTGGGCTCTCTATTCTGTTCCATTGATCTATGTGTCTGTTTTTATACCAATACCATGCTGTTTTGTTTACTATATGGCCTTACAGGATAGTTTCATATTAGGTAACATGACTCCTCCAACTTTGTTCTTCTTTCTCAGGATTGCCATGCTGAGCCTTTTGTGGTTCCGTATAAATTGTTGAAATATTTGTCTAATTCAGTGAAATATATCATTGGAATCTTGATAGGAATTATGTTGAATCTATAGATTGCTTTGGGTAGTATGAATGTTTTAATGATATTAGTTCTTTCTATCCATGAGCATAGTATGTGCTTCCATTTATTTGTATCTTCTTCAATTTTCTTCTCCAGTGTCATAATTTTGAGTACAGGTCTTTTACACCTTTGGTTAGGTTTATTCCTAGGTAGTTTATTCTTTTTGAAGCAATTGTAAATGGGATGGCTTTCTTAATTTCACTTTCTGTTAGTTTGTTATTGGCATAGAAAAATGCAATTGATTTCTGGATTATTAACTTTTGTATCCTGCTACTTTGCTGAACTTCTTGGTGGAATCTTTGGAGTTCTCTATGTACAGTATCATGTCATCTGCAAATAAAGACCGTTTTAATTCCTCCTTTCCAATTTAGCTGCTTTTTATTTCTTCTTCTTGTCTTATTGCTGTGGTTAGAACTTCCAGTATTGCATTGAATAAGAAAAGTGAAAGTTGACTTCCTTATCTTATTCCTAATCTTGAGGGAAACATTTGTAGTTTTTACCCATTGAATATAATACTAGAAGTGGGTTTGTCATATATGACCTTTATTATGTTTAGGTATGTTCTTTCTATTCCCACTTTGCTGAGAGTTTTTATCATAAATGGGTGCTGGAGTTTATTAAATGCTTTTTCTACATATATTGATATGATCATGTGGCTTTTATCCCATTTACTAACTTGCATTCCCAGAATAAAACTCATTTGATTATGGTATATGATTTTTTTTGATGCATTGCTGTATTAGGTTTGCTAATACTTTGTTGAGGATTTTAGTAACTATGCTCATCAGGGATATTGCCTCTAATTTTATTTCTTTATAGTGTCTTTATCTGGGTTTGGAATAAAGATAATGCTAACCTTGTAAAATAAGTTTGGGTACCTTCCTTTCTTCTTGAAGTGTATGAAATAGAATGAGAAGGAGAGGTGTCAGTTCTTGGAATATTTGGTAAAATTCCCCTGTGAAACCATCAGGTCCAGAGCTTTTGTTTGTTGGGAGTTTTTTGAGCTGCTTCAATTTCACTAGATATAATCTTTCTATTCAGATTCTCTGATGCTTCCTGATTTAGCTTTGGAAGACTGTATATTTCTAGAAATTTATTCATTTCATCCATGTTTTTCATAATATTTTTTTTTTTTACAATCTTTTGTATTTCTTTGGTGTCAGCTGTTATTTCTCCTCTTTCATTTCTGACTTTACGTATTTGGGTCCTTTCTCTCTTTTTTAAAAATGAGTCTGGTTAAATGTTTGTCAATTTTATTTATCTTTTCAAACAACCAGCTTTTGGATTCCTTGATCTTTTCTCTTTTTTAGACTCTATGTTGTTTATTTCTTCTCTGATATTTATTATTTCCTTCCTTCTACTCATTTTGGGTTTTGTTCTTTTTCAAGTTCCTTTAATTTGAGTTTTGTTGTTGGTTTGTTGTTTTGTTTTGTTTTGTTTTTGAGATAAGCCTGTAACCCTAATGAATTTCCCTTTTAGGATTATAATCCCAGTGACTCACAGATTTTGGATTGTTGTGTCCTCATTTTCATTTGTTTCAAGGTATCTTTTTGATTTCTTCCTTGATCTTGTTGCTGACCGATTCATTATTTAATAACATGTTACTTAGCTTCCATGTCTTTGTGTGTTTTTCAGTGTTCTTGTACTTGATTTCTAGTTTCATAGCACTGTGGTCAAAGAAGATGCTTAATAAGATTCAATTTTCTTAAATTTATTGAGACTTGTTTTATATCCTAACATGTGGTTCATCCTAGAAAATGTTCCATGTGCACTTGAAAAGTATGTATATTCTTCTGCTTTGGGATGAAATGCTCTAAAGATATCAATTAAAACCATTTGATCTAGTGTATCATGTAAGGCCACTTGTCTCCTTGTTGACTTTCTGTCTGGAATATCTATCCATTGAAGTCAATGATGTGTTAAAAATCCCTAACTATGACTGTATTTCTCTTGATCTTTCCCTTTATGTCCATCAAGGTTTGCTTCACATATTTAGATGCTCCTATTTTGGGTGTGTAAATGATTACTAGGGTTATATCCTCTTATTGGATTGCTCCCTTTATCATTATGTAGTGTCCTTCTTTGTCTCTTACTATATCCCTGGTTTAAAAGTCTATTCTGTTAGACATAAGTACTGCTACCCTAGCTTTTCTTTCTTTTCCATTTGCATGAAATATCTCTTTCTATCCCTTTACTTTTGACCTGTGTGTTTCTTTCACTCTAAAATGGTTCTCTTGGAGTCAGTATATGTGTGGGTCTTGTTTTCTTATCCATTCAGCTACCCTTTGTCTTTCAGTTGGAGCATTTAAGCCATTTACATTCAAGGTGATTATTGATAGATATGTGTGTCATTCCATTTTGTTTGACTACTTTACTCTATTTATTTTTATTTTCTTTTCCTCTTTCTCTTCCTCCTTCCCATCTCCCTCTCCCTCCCACCTCTTCTTCTCCTGCCCCTTCCTTCTCCTTCTCCTTCTCCTTCAAGGCTGCCCTTTACATTTGTTGCAGTACTGGTTTGTGTCAATAAACTCCTTTAGCTTTTTCTCTTCTGGGAAGCTCCTTGTTTATCCTTTGATTTTAAATTATAGCCTTGCTGGGTAAAGTAGCCTTGGTTGTAGGTCCCTGCCTTTCATCACCTTGATTATTTCACACCACTCCCTTCTGGCCTAAAATGTTTTTGTTAAGTAATTAGATGCCAGTCAAACTGCCACTCCCTTGTAGGTAACTTACCTGCCTTTCTCTTGCAGGTGTTGGGATTCTCCCCTTGTCTTTAAGTCTTGCCATTTTAATTATGATGTTGTCTTGGTATAGGCTTCTTTGGATCCAACTTGTTTGGCACTCTCTGAGCTCCTTGAACTTGTGTGTCTTTTTCCTTTGCCAGATTAAGGAAGTTTTTGGTCATTATTTCTTTAAATAGGTTCTCAATCCCTTGCTTGCTCTTTTCTCCTCCTCATTTCCAACAATGTGAATGTTATTCTACTTCATGTTGTCTAAACTGTTTCTTAAAACTCTCATTAAAAAAAAATCTGTTTCTTCTTTTAGCTGCTCTCCTTGTTTCTTTTCTACCTTGTCTTCCAAATCACTGATATGATCCTTTGCTTTATTTAACCAACTGTTTTTTCCTTCTATTATTTATTTCAGGTCGTGTATTCTTTATTTCTGGTTGGTCCTTTTCTTTGGTTTCTATGTCTTTATTCATGCTTTTGAATATCCTTATAATCATTACTCTAAACTAAATATTGTTTGCCTCCATTTCATCTAGTTCTTCTGGAGAATTCTCTTGTTCTTTCTCTTGTTTCATTTATCCTCCTATTTCACTGTTTCTTTGTATTTCCCTCCTTAGTTGCTAAACTAATCAATGGTTAAACCAATCAGTTGTTAAACTAATCAAGATGTAATCAGTATTCAGGCTTAAACTCCAGAGTTTATTCCTGGGGCAGAGTAAATTCTGTGGGCTAGGTTCTTGCTTCCCCTCAGGGTGATGCCTCTTGGAAAGGAGTACTCTGCTTGAGCAAGATGACTCCTTCAGTATGGGGAATGACTCAGCACAGGAATCGTGGCAGCTGTTCTTTCAGTTCTGTCCCCTATGCCTCCAACCCAAGACTCTCCTCAAGCATTTGTAGTTCACCCTGCCCTCTCTGCCAAAGCTCAGGGTAAGTGGTTACAAACAAAATTTTGTATGCTGTCCTTAACATGCTCTCTGCATCTCCAGAAGTCTCCCCCTGGCAGACAGAAACCCTGGTGCTTTTCACAAATTGGAAGGGAGAGCTAGAAAGAACCATAAATATTCAACATCATTTGTCAAACACTGTAATTTACCCATGATTGTGATTAGAAAGGAGGTTGAGGAAGAATGAACAAGTAAAGCTGAATTCTCAATGATTATAGGTAAGAGAAAGGTTAGGTTAGTGAATAAGAATTGCAGTCAGTAGTAGCAAAGTTTGCTATATAAACTACAGTAAATAGTTATTGATGTCCCAAGCCCAAACTTACATGGCCTCATGGAAGCAAAAATTGAAAAGAAATTGCTTGTAAAGGGACAGTATAATTTGGGGAGAATATTCCTTAAAATAGAGATTTCAAAATATGTAAAATGTGATAGTATATTAAAGTAGTAAAAATGTAAAATGTGTGCAAAAGAAAAATACCCATACAGGCTAAAACAAACCTCCTGTTTTTCATAACAGTCATCAATTACCTTTCTCCAGAAACAAGTCTAGGTGTCTCATCTGTTCTCTCTAACTGCTTTTCTTGGTAATTTATTCCATATGTTTATTATCCCTTTCATGACATTCTCTATGCATGGAGAGGAGAAAAGGGCTACTTTTCAGGCTGACATCTGGCTGTCTCCTTCACAAAGTTGAGACCTTTTCAATGCTTCTCTTAAGTTTCCCCTTCACACTCCCTGAACTGTTTGAGCTACTGCTGAAATGTTCTTCCTTATCCACTAGGAAAACTCACAACTAAGAAAAGTTCAGTGAACTTCATTCTATAAATAAACTACCCATTATCCAGACTATTATCTTTGTAAAAAATTTAAAGAGTAACATGATATGCATTGCATTTATTTTTTGTAATATTGTGTTCCCACTGGGAATTAAATTGCATATGAGGAGCACGTCCCATCTTACCAAGCCACAGCATGATTATCCTGTTTGCCCTATAGAAATGAATCAGTCACATTCAACTAGTCTAATTCCATTCATTTCAAATTAATGCAAATGAGTAAAACTTTCAACTTGAAATGCATATACATGTATATTTATTTGTAAAATGTGATACATAAAATTATAAATGTGTAATCATTTACACAGATAGACAGATATGTATTTAATTACTTTGTTGGGGTTTTTTTCCAATCTTTGTATGGCTCAGTAGTGTGTTGTCTAATTTTCAGATAGCTTTTTCTATATTGATCTCTGATTTAGTTCCATTATGGCCAAAGAATATATTCTGTATGTTTTCAATCCTCTTAAATTAATTAAACTTTGTTTAATAGCTCAGAATATAGACTAGTGGTGAATGTACATTGGAGACTGTTCTGCTATTGGGTGGAATGTTCTAGAAATATCAATATAATTAAGTCAGTTGATAGCATTTTTTAGGTTTTTTTATTTCCTTATTTGGTCTGAATTCTTTCATTAAAATTGTAGAATTTTTTATTTTCCCTTTGTGGCTCTATCAATTTTTGTTTCATATATTTAGAAGTTGTTACTAGTTGTGAAGACTTTTAGGATTGTTGTGTTCTTTTGATTAATTGACCCCTTATCATTACTTGAAAATCTACTTTAGCAACACTCCACCTTTCTTTACACTTACAGTGAATTTCTGAACATACATATGGTTGAATCTTGCTATTTATCCAGTATGATAATATCTGCCTTTTAAGTGTGGGTGTTTAGACTATTTAACTTCAATATAATTATCATTATGTTTAGGTTTAAATCTATCATTTTTGCTTTGTATTTGAGTAAATACTTACAAGTCATGTAAATACTGAACTGATCTCATTGATTTGATAATAGAACTACCATTCAAAATCCCTCAAAACAACAATCTTTAACTAAGGGTCATAGAAATAGACTGAGTACACAGAAATACATAGAAATTCCCATCCTTGTCCTTATAGGGTGCTACAAAGAGATCTAATCCCATGAATCACAGCTGAATTCATACTTCACTATGAAAAACAAATAAGAGGCCATGATCAAAATATTTGCTTTCATAAAGTTATTTTTCTTAGCACCTAGTTACAATTTGTAAATTACAGTTTCACAGATGGTTCAGGAACCACTTTGGATGAAAGACAAGGCAATTTAAGCACTGATAAGGATAATACTATAAAATATTGACACTAAATTTATGTGAAAAGGTAATACTAAAATTTAAAAATTCACTTTTTTTTTCAACACCTCATGAATTAATGGTTCCAGTCAATGTTCATCCAAGTCAGATAATGAGAGAAATATAAATTAAAAATCAGACATTATTTATCTAACCAGAAGCTGAAAACTTTCATTATGACATAGTCCTACGATAACAAGAACTTAATTCTGATCAAGCCTCTGGCTCTAACTACTAATTTGAAGGAAATATAGGGAAAAGCCACCTTTGGAAATGCAGTAGCAAAATCGATCTTACAGACAAATTATCTAATTGCTTCAATAGCAACAATAATAATAACAACAACAAACAAGGGTAGCAATAGAGGCCATATGTTGACCATTATTCAGACTGGTTAAAGGTAAATTAACTTCATTAAGATATTC
Source organism: Noctilio leporinus (assembly GCA_004026585.1). Taxonomy (NCBI): domain Eukaryota; kingdom Metazoa; phylum Chordata; class Mammalia; order Chiroptera; family Noctilionidae; genus Noctilio; species Noctilio leporinus. The sequence continues at coordinate 95,591 of PVIW01003594.1, read as the reverse complement.
TAAATGCCTTTGCATTTGCTTGTAATTATCTATGATACAAATTCTTTTAAAAATTCCATTCTTCACTTTATTTAAACTTAGTGGTAAAAAATAAGAAATTCATTACATAATTTTATTTTTGATAATTTCATAATATATAACAGAAGGAAAAATTAAGGGCTATGGGAAGATGAAATGAGGAACTCTGAAAATGTTTCCACTACTTGAAAATATGCCATTTTCCTCATTTTAAAGAGTGTAAAATTACCCTAGAAAGAGCTCCTGTCCTTAAGGCTGGTTCTTTCAAGGAAATAGAAGGTAAAGATATTAAATAAAACCCCAATCCTCTTTAGCAAACTTCAGTGTACCAAGCAACAGCTTTTCCTCTTACTCTTCAGCTTTCTTTATAAAAATCATCAATTTCATTTCCATTTATAAATATGCTTAATTCTAGAAGCTGTAAAGTTTTCTGCTAAACCTATTTTGCTCTATAACAATCCTAATTATCAATTTACACAAATATTATTAAGGATGTTAGGCATGATCTACTATTGCACTTAATGAGTGAACTATTTGAGCCTTCTACATTTGTAGCATGAGTGGTGGCACTCATACAACTGGGATGAGAATATAGGAGAAAAAACATTCTTAATCTTCATATGAAAACATAAATTTTAAGCCATGGCTGGTGGCACAGTTGATAAGGTGCTGGAGGCAAGTGAAAGGCAACCATACATTGATGTCTCTCTCCCCCTCTGCCTCTCTCCCGTACCCCATCTATAAAAATAATAAATAGAATCTTTTTAAAAAATAAGAAAACAAAAATTTTATGTAGCAATTAATTATAAAATATTATCTTTCATCTCTTTCCAGTCTACCCCTGAATTTCTTATTAAAAATTACTGTTACAAGCCCTGGCTGGTAGCACAGTGGTTAAGGCACCGGCCTGCGAACCCAAAGGTCGCAGGTTCGATTCCACATAACCAGGTTGCAAACCAGATCTCCAATCAGGTCTGTGGCTGGAGGCAGGTGAAACGCAACCATACATTGATGTCTCTCTCCCTCTCTGCCTCTCTCCCTTCCCCTCTTTCTAAAAATAATGAAGTAAAATCTTTGAAAAAAAATTACTGTTACAGTAACATATATATTTTAAAATTTGAGAAAGATAATCAGTAAAATTCTACTTAAATTCCTCTTCATTCCTCAATTGTCCACAAACTAGTCCTACATAAAATGAACTAATTGACAGTTACATTTACTCTGAGAGTGCAAAGAGTGTTTTCTTTACCTGAAAATTTGTCTTAAAAAATAAGAGAAAATCTAGGAAATTCTTAAATTGTCTATTTTATGAGAGAATGACTATAAAAACTAATATGCTTTTTCTTCGCAGTTATAGTATTTTACATGATGAATACCTTGAAGAGGTAGATATTAAGTTACATCAGAAACCAGAGAAAAATCAATAAATAAAAATTCTATATAAGAAAAGCATGGCTAAAAGCATTTGTCCCTATTCATTAACAGTAGATAGAATATATTAGATATAAGAGTAGGAATGAAAAGTTCTCATCAAAACTGAGCAAAATTTCAACCCAACAATTACTTTAGGAATATATGCATGTGTAATTCCCAATATTCATTTAAAATTAGTAAGTGCTACCTCCAACAAGTTTTTAAACTTATTTTAGTATAAATCTTAATGATAAATTTAGTATCCATCACAATTCCCAATAAAAAAATTAGACAAAAACATTATTAAAATAAGTAAGGTGATTATTAAAAACACTTTTGTCCCATGTTTCCATGAAATTCCCAAGAAAAGATTTTTTCTAGACTTCTAAATGTACCCTAGAATATGAATTTTCAAGTTATTTTCCACAAAGTCTATATTTACAGATTTTCCCATTTCATCCTCAAAAACGACTAGATATCTTAAAATTTAGACCTCAATGTATCACTCCAGAAGTGAGTAATATGTATTATAGTTCCCTTGAGCAAATATAAATTTTTTCATCTATTTCTAATGAGAAAACTATTTGTCATTTAGTGAGAAAATAAAAGTTTTTTCACTGTTGGCAGTTGAAGAATGAAAATATTGGGTGTGGGGAGAAGAAAAGATCAGAGGGAAACAGAAGAGATGTGGGTCAGGTATTCCTCCCCTTTCATCACTCAGCTTCACCTAAAGTAAATGGAGATAATAGAGTGATACTGGCCCTGATTTAGGGAATGATACTGACAACTTTAAAGTCACACCAACAAATATCAGAAACTGACAGATTTCACACAAAAGCAGGCCATTAACATGACTACTAATTACTTTTTCAAAAGACATACTTAAAAATAAATCCAAGCTCTTTGTTTTTCCTTCTCACTGTGGGTGTCTCATGGATACACAGCTTGACTGGGCAGAGGATAGGATCAACGTATAACATTTTTTAAATTCCACTTAACTTTCAACTCCATGTGATCACCTCTTCCCATTTCTTTGTTTTGTTTTGTTTTTAAAGATTTTATTTATTATTTTTAGAGAGAGGAGAAGGGAGAGAGGCAGAGAGGGAGAGAGACATCAATGTATGGTTGCCTTTCACCTGCCTCCAGCTACAGACCTGGCTGGAGACCTGGCTTTGCAACCTGGTTATGTGTCCTGGCTGGGGAATCAAACCAGCAACCTTTGGATTCACAGTCCGGCACCTTATCCACTGAGCCACCAACCAGGGCCCATTCCTTTGTTTTTAAAATAAACTCTGAAATGGATCAGCATAAATTTTCTAGACACCTTAAAAACCTACTTATATAATTGGCCATTTTTTAAATTTATATTCTACATGAGAATAATTATAGCATATGATAGGAAGCACCTTTTAAAATTTTACACTTTAGGTTAAAAAATACCAACCTCTGCCTGTAGGCAAAGAAATAAAATACTGTATTTAGGTCATATTTATTTCTATGCACAATCTAATTTACAGAATATATACATATGCATAAATTACAGAAACACATAAATATTAAATATTTTAAATATATTACATGTAAGTATAAATATTTCATATAATCATTTCTGATAGAGAAATGCCTTGAATAATATGAGAAGATGTGGAGAGATTGAGTGTGTGCTATAGATTCAGAGGACAAATAACTGCTGGGAAGAGTTTTTCTTTTAAAATTTTTCGTGAATTCATTGTCACTCAGGTGGACGAGAGTAGCAGCTATTAATCATCAGAAGTGTAGGAGATCAGCATTATACCCATGCCTTCTGTATTTCTTGTCCTTCCAGCCACACTACATGGCCCCCTTTCAGGTACAAATAAGAGGAAATCCTTTGCTCTACCATTCAATGATGAGCATGTGCTATTGAGCATGCTCAGTATCCTTATCACAGAGGACAGGGCCCCGCAAGCCCTGCTACAGGAGCACGCAAATTGGTAGGCCCAGAATAGGCACAGGGATGAAAAGCACAGTACAGAGAATATAATTAATATAATAACTGCATTTGGTGCCAGATGAGTACATGAAACGTTGGGAGCAACACTTTGTAAAGTATGTAAAGTGATTGTCTAATCTCTATGCTGTGTACCTGAAACTAATATAAAATAATATTGAAAGTAAATTGTAATTGCAAAGTTTTAAATAATAAGAATAAAGTTGTAAAGGGAATGAGAGAGAGATTTGAGTGAGCACCCAGGACATATTTGCCATTCTCTGTTCTTGCCAACCTAAGGTAGTTGTGTGCTACTTATTTCCTGTTGACCAAAAACCATTTGCACCATTCACTCTGTTCATTTCTGTTACATCTCTCCTTTCCTCTAATCTTCATTAAGATAGTTTTAAGAAAGTTTTTTAAAAGATTTTATTCATTATTTTCAGAGAGACAGGCAGGGAAGGAGAAAGGGAGAGAAGCATCGATGTATCGTTGCCTTTCACCTGCCTCCAGCTGGAGACCTGGCTTGCAACCTGGTTATGTGCCCTGGCTGGGAATCAAACCAGCGACCCTTGGGTTCACAGGCCAGTGCCAATCCACTGAGCCACACCAGCAAGGGCTTAAGACAATTTTTAAAAAGCAAATTAAAATAGTAGTCATTGTTGTTTCTCTTTATATTAACTAGTACCCATGCTTTCTAACACTTTTGAATCACAAGGCTGGAGGTAACCAGGTATTCCCAAAAAGGGACCAAATTAGTATATGTGATCTCTGCCCCAGGATTGAGAGTCAGCTGGCACTCAGCCAGTAAACCTCACTTCCTCTCTGTAACATTCACATTTTGCAGTCTCGTTGAAATATCTTTCCTCTTGGTATCCATAATCTCCTTCTGTTATTTACAGGCTCCACTTCTTCCCAAAGTTCACATTCTTTGCACTCTTCTCCATTAACTGTTTCTCTTGCAGAACTTTACCTGCCTCTGTAGCTCAACCCAAAATATTCATGCCCCCCAAATCTGTAACTTTAATTCACATTCCATTCCTGATGTCCAAGTCAAGATTACCAATTTCACATAGGAACATTCTCCAAATGCCTCAAATGTAATTTGTCCAGAAATGAGTTTTTCAGATCATTCCTTCACTCCTCCCTGTTCCTTGCCCCAAACTCATACTCCCCCAATTTATCCTCATCCTATTCATCCTCTAATTTCAATCAAGTGTAGTAGTACCACTGTCTACCAAGAACTTGGAAATATATCCTTGACTTTCTGTGTCACCTCAAACTTCTAATAGGTCTCCCAAACCTTTAGAGTCTAAACAATATATATTTCCCTTCTCCTTTTCTGTTACTACCACTGTCTTAGTTTATTCCTTCATTTCCTTTTATCCATACTACTGCAGTAACATCCTACCTTGTCACCATGACTCCAATCCTCTATCCCTGAAGTGAACCTCTCACCCAGTTCCAGAGTGCTTTCTAAATTTCAAAGCTGAAAACATGTATCCTCCAAGGATCCTTCATTTACAGAATTAGTTTAAAATTCCATGTGGTACACTACAAACTTCAAAATCTTTCCCTGACCACTATTCAATAATTATTTCTAATCTAACCTACATGTAGAGTCTTTCTTCAATCATAAATTGTGTTTCCTCAATGTACTATGCTTTATTTATGTTTGTTTATCTATTTACTTATTTGTTATTTGCAACTAGTGTTCATTCCGTGGGAAATGTCTTTCTTTCCCCTTCTCTCATCCTGCACAAGTTGATGGTTTTATGGCAAATGTGAGAGTCAAAATGAAGTTCAGGAACATTTCCTAGACTGGCTCTTTGCCACATCCACTCTTTAGTTGTCCTTAGCCTCCTTTAAATTTGAAGTGCCCATCTATCCGCCTGGCTTTTCTTTTATATTTAGTCCTCTATGCATGGTTGGTTCCTTGCTTTACTAATTCCAGACCCACCACTTTCACCTCCTAAGTCTCAGCTTGTTTGTTTGTTCTTGGTCTAGTGCAAGTGAACCAATAATGGGTCCTCTCTGTCTTGACTTTAGAATCCTTCCTCTTGAACTTCTCCAGTCCAGTGTGGCCCCAGTTGGTTGGGTAATGGCAACATCTACTGGAAAAATTATTCTCATCCTTTAAGTTTCAACTAAACATTACACCCCTCTGTGAAGCCTCCCCTGACCTTAGTGTCATTAACTCTTAGGCTTCAAATAAATTCCATTATACAGCTTTTATATTGTTATAATTAAGTGTTCATTTTCTCCCCATTAGGCAATGTGCTCTTTAAAGAAAGACTGCATCATTTATTTTACATCAACAATACCAAATAATGTTAAGAATATAGTAGACGCTTAATCACATAACAACTGAAAAAAAATCTTTTTGGGTGTCATTTTTCTATGGTGGATATTCCTTTAAGACTAAAGAAGTTCATGTTTGAAAGAATCTCATATTTACTCTTTGAGATTGAATCTCAGGGTTCCCACCCTGGCCTGTGAACCTAAAGGTCGCTGGTTTGATTCCCCAACCAGGGCACATAACCAGGTCTCCAGCCGGTCTGCAGCTGGAGGAGGTGAAAGGCAAATCATACATTGATGTTTCTCTTCCTCTCTCTCTGGAAATAATAAATAAAATCTTTTAAAAAGACTCTGGTTCCCCCCCAGATTCCTGGTTATTCTGTCCAGTTTCTGTTCATCTGTTTTCTTCTTAGTCCCTTTTGCTTTACTTTCTTGTTTTTATGCACATTCAGTAAGTACTTACTGAGGGAATTAAAGAAATAGTAAATGACTGACTAAATTGATTTAGTAGTACAAAATTACTTCACTGTATTTCCATTTCCCTATGGATAAATGGCCATTAAACTCAATGGTTATGAAAGATTTCGGGATATTTACCTGGGGCCTAAGCTCCTTTCCATCACAGCCCCCTCCCATTCTGTAGTGATTTACTCCTTCTTAAGAGAAGCATATGAAATTAAAGATGATGACTAGGGCCTATTTTTCTTAACATTCATTAAGCTATAGCTTGAATGTCTATGATAAATATGGTGAATTACAATGTGAAAATTTTTTACTCCAAATTCCTCTTTGTTTGAAAATTACACTTGTTTGCTTTTTAGAATATATAATTTTACAAAAGCTTAGAGAAAACTGCATTGTACCAAACTTCACACTAAGGTGGCTAAGAGCATGAGCTAAGAAGAAATAGATGTCCCTGGGTTTGAATTTTAGGCCATAACTCATTAGCTATACACGGATGACATAGCTGCCCACCTCCCAACAAGCACATCATCTTACCCCATTTTATTCATTAAAAATCCTATTTTGTTCATTCACTTTCTTCTGAGGGTCTTTTTTTCTAGGAGAGTCTATGCTCTTCTCCTTCTCAGAGTGAATCTTCATTGGATTAAGTGGATCTGGTAGTGGTTTTTCTTTCTTGGTGATTGGTTAACCTGAGCATATGATGCAATTTTGGGCAATAAGACATCAGTAGAAGACTGCCCAAGAAGTCTCTGGAGGCGATTGCTCTTCCTTAAAAGAAAGCTGAGAAAAAGCATCCCCCTCCCTTTTTTTTCCTGCCTAGTGACAAAGTTTTCCACCAATGATGCTTGACAGTATGGAAACATTCTTAGAGGGTAGCAAGTCTGGGAGGACCAAATAATTTTCTTAAAACAGCAAAGTAAAAAGATGGAAAACAATGTGTCTTTGATTATATGAAATTGAACAGTCCTAGAGTAACTCTACATCTACACTGCCAATCAGGTAAGACAGCAAATATCCTTATTGTTTTATTTTACTTGTTTTCAAAAGCTTACTAATTGCAATTCTTGTGACCTTAGGAAACTTTCTTAAGTTGTCTACGCTTTGTTTTACTCTTTTGTAAAAGGTAAATAAAAAAATACATCCTCATAAGAGTTTTGTGACTATTAAACTAATACATGTAAAACACTGAGAAGAGTTCCTATTTATAAATATTAAATAAATGCTCACTAATATTATTTTGTAAGTTATTATTAATGAATTTAATTATGAACCTTTAAGAATTTTTCCCTGATGCTTTCAAAAGTATACCTAAATGGGTGAATAAATTATAAAAGCCATCATTTCTATTTTTCTGTTGTCTATAAAAGCTGATTTTGTTTTATCCTTGAATATCTCCTCACAATGTATATTAAAATTTTCAAGTAAACTAAATACATATTTCCACATAAAAAAATTTATCCACAATAAAAGGAAAGAAAAATGAGTCATCTCAAGAAAAACAAATTTTATGTTTAATATAATTTGAAAAATTCATATCATTACAGAGTAGAAAAAAAGTGAGTAGGTAGATGATATAAACTACTTCATCATATTTCCACAAAGGTTTTTCTATTCTCCATGTAGTGTTCTTTCTATTCTTATCCCAGATCTTTTAGAGCTGGAATATTGCCAAGAATGTAAAAAGTCTGTTGAACTCTGTAGCAGTTTTACAAAATTGGCAAATGTCCATAAAGACTTTAAGAAGGACCACCAAATTCATCTGAGCTTTGAACTGAAGGCCTTCAAGTTAAAATCTGATCAATATAGGAAAATCAAAGAACTGGCTCAGCAGTGGTGGCTGTACATAGGAGCATTTCTGCCATTTCTTTGACAAGAGGAGAATTGGAAAGGCTTCTACACTAGAAAGAGAAAAAACAAACAACTGTTTTAGTAGCACTGGGGCAAATGTGAATAATCTCCTCTTCTGATGTATTTCCCTGATCTCTTAGGGGGAAAAAATCCCTCTCTCAACAGCACAGGAAGAAAACTGCTTCTTTAACCCCCTGATGACAGAAACAAATTGTTTTGCAGCTCTGGGAAGAGATTTGTCACAAATGTGCAAACCAGACCCTGTATCCTGGACACTGTGCAGAGCTTCAATATCACATTTTTAGAGAATTCCAAAATGATCCTTTAATAACACAAGATTATTTTTAAAACAAAGCTGTGCCTTGATGGCTTAGATGTATGAATTTTGAGTGTGATATTAAATGTAATTTTGTTTTTAATTTGAGTGTTATTATTAATTTGCTGTAATTCCCAAAGTAACCAGAATACTTCATTTGTATATCATTTTTGAAAAAGCTCCCTTAGTTGTTGTTTAATAGATATGTTTAAAGCCAAACATATTTAAAACTAAATAGCTACCCATGGTAAATTTGGCAATAAAGAAGACCTGGTAACTGAGATTTAATGCTACTTTCATACAAATATGTTCTACAACAACCTTCTGTAAGCACTTATTATGCATCCAAATATTTATACTATATGCAACAACACAAAAAGTATGAGCTCTAAATAATAGATAGATCTAGAATTCAAATGCTCGCTCTGCCACCTTAGCAAATGTGAATTTGAGCAAATTACTTAACATCTCTTAGTGTCTAGTTGCTCAGTTATATCATGAAGATGACAAAAACCGATCTTAAAGGGTCATCATAAGCATTAAATGAGAAGACATACCAAGCACCTAGCAGAAGGTTTGGCATACAACAGGTGATTGGTAATCGCCAACATCCATCCCTCACACAAAATAATTTCCAACAACAATGTTAATAGTTCTAGAATAAGATCAAAATGTACTAAGAAGTAGAAAAGTCCTTCCTATAAGACCTACAAGTAACTCAGTGTAACAGTAAGCTCTGCATACAGCATTGAGGTACAATAGAAAAACCAGAATGAAGACTCAAATAAGAATCTACAAGCAAGGTTGCCCTCAGTTCATGAAACATTATTGGCCATCTACTATGTGCTGGCAACATGAAGATAAATGGCACAGTTCCTAATATCAATAGGCTCACAATTTAGGACAAAGGTTTACAAAACTGTATACTTGCAAAGGTAACAATTATATGTAAGTATGAATGTAGGATGGACAGTCAATCTAAACTTGAAGGAGAGGGCAGAATCAAAAACAGCTTTCTGAAGGGTATGACATGTGAGCTGAGTTTTAGAAGATAAAGAGTTATGCAGGTATAGAAGGTGATGGAAAGTAGGGTAGGAGGTGTAATGTGATATGTGTAGGCTTAGGGTGCAGTGTGTGAAAGTCATGAAGACATAAGAAAGCAGTCTGTATCCTGTGAATTCAGAATAATTCAGTAGAGCATAGGACCCAACCACATTTACCAGGCATATCAATATGACACAGAGAATTTCATTTTGGCAGCACTAAAGTGTGACGTTGCCAGTGCCAGATAATAAGGTCTTTTCTTCATGCAAGGCATGTGCAGTACTGGTAAAAAATAAAAGTGGCACTCTAGAAACTAAAATTACCCTTGGATTTAAATTATGGTAGTACTACATCACCAGGACCACCCAATTTTTTGGTCTTCAGAAAGAGTGGCTATATATTTCAAGGCATAAAAAAAGTACCAGCATAGTAGAGAATAATTTCAATACAGTATTTGTTCAGGTGAAATCAACGTAGTCAAATTAGACAGCTAGGCCACTAATTACTAGAACAGTAGGAAGCAGGATATTATGAAAAATTTATGAGTATAGGCATCCAATAAAATTTTTATAAAATAGAAATAAAATGCATTGAAATGATTTTGGTACAAAATCAAAAACACCTGTTTAAATATGAATTAAAATAAAGTATAACATTCTTTTAATTACTTAGAATCATAAAATTATACATCAGAAATAATTATTATAAATCATCTTATCCAGCAGACTTTAAGCAGCAACTGAAAGAATACTCCTACCCCTATTTCTAGAAGGTTTGCTTGAATTAAAAAACAAACAAAACAGATTTCCTTATTATTCTTCTTTCCATTTCCAGAGATTATTGTAGGTGACACCTTAACTCAGAATTGAAGATAGCATAAACAACAGACAAGTATAATTTTCAAGGCCATGCCAAGGGAACCAGGGAACAGCCATGAAGTAGCAGTTAATCATAAGCCTATTATTTTTAATAGAGACTGCTAACAGACCCATTCCTTATGCAATATTTACCTCTGAGTACAAAATGGTTATGGAGGGTTGTTGGCATGAATATCTATAGGTTTAGTCATAAATCTACAGGTTCATTTGTTCAGTATGGATCTCTACCGCTCCTCAATAAAAATGACCTTTATATTTGGGGAGGGTGTCTATGTGTGTGAATGTGTATAGGTACCTGTGTGTGCTTGATCCAAAAATTGTCCACCTGACTATCGTGAAGAATAAAGGAGCAGAAAGATACTTCACACTAGCAGGGAAGCCTAAAACAGATCCAGAATTGAAGTAGAAACCCACCTAGGCCCCTCTGCTGGAGGTTGACTACTTAATATCATGTTCCCTCTCCCATATTAAGCTGAACTATTTCAGAGTATGGAAACTGCAACAGGATTCATACATTTCAAAATTTTCTTGTGTAGAAAGGAAGATTAATTTTAAAAGAAACAAACCCTACTGGGTGGGATCAGGTAGAGGCAGATAAAGAGTCAAACTGTAGGTTTTTAAAGAGTTCTGTCAAAAGTCAAAGAGTTAAAGATCAAAGTTAGAAAATGAAGTAGATGGGGCTTAAATTTTTAGCTCTTTTCATTTGAACTAGACAGTCACAACATCAATTTATATCTATTTTCTTCTCTGTGCTAACTTCCATCAATCACCCCCATCCCTTGGGTAAATTTATTAAAAGTTGTATGGAAATGGGGGGTATTCATCAGGAGGAAGGATAAGGCATTAGACAATAAAAAAATAATTGTGGCTTTGTTACATAATCCCTCACCTAAAACCAGGGTAAGAATAATTGCATCAAGGAGTTAATAGTTTGAGAATTCTAGCTTCTTACATATCAATGTGAGAAGTAACTCCAACAGCACATAGATCTGCAAAAGGAGCATGAGATATGGAGAAGCAAAATGACACCTCAACAGTGCAGATGAAATAATCCCTCTATTTACCAGGTATCTTTGGGTTGCATATAAAACAAATAAGGGAAAGTTGACTTGATTCAAGTTGGGACAAATTCCAGCTACATAATTCAATTCTAGACTCAGTGTCCACACCTGCAATAACAGAGGTATCACATTTTAAGACAAATGAAGGGGGGGAAAACATCAAATTTCAACAGTAGGAAGGAATCACAGAAAAATTAATGTAAGTGTAGACACATATATGGTCATTCATTAGAAAGCATTTATTGAGTCACCTATTTGGGAAGCATTGTGATAGTTATATAAGGAATATAAAAAGATGAATTTTATGCCCTGGCTGGTAGCACAGTGGATAAAGCGCCGGCCTGCGAACCCAAAAGTCGCAGGTTCGATTCCCTAGCCAGGGCACATAACCAGGTTGCAAACCAGGTCTCCAGTCAGGTCTGTGGCTGAAGGCAGGTAAAACGCAACCATACATTGATGTCTCTCTCCCTCTCTGCCTCTTTCCTTTCCCCTCTTTCTAAAAATAATGAAATAAAATCTTGAAGAAAAAAAAAAAAGATGAATTTTATATGACCTGTGCTTTTAAGAAACATAAGCAACTTCTAGTTTCTGGTCCAGCATATACGCAGCTTAGAAGTCGCTTAACAATGGGTAAGAAATTGAACAGATTGAAAACTCTTTTACATCTTTCAGAGAAGAGAGGTCACAGGGCAAATGACTGCTCCCACTATTGGAGAAGTAGGCAGGCAGATACAGAGAATCACAGCTTTCATAATCTACTAGAGCATAAACCACCCCCAGAATTAGTGCTGGTGTAGGGAAGTCGAAAATATAACGGATGTGGCCCTGGCTGGTAGCACAGTGGATAAGGTGCCGGCCTGTGAACCCAAAGGTCGCAGGTTCGATTCCCACCCAGGGCAACATAACTAGGTTGCAAGCCAGGTCTCCAGTCAGGTCTGTGGCTGGAGGCAGGTGAAAAGCAACCATACATTGATGTCTCTCTCCCTCTCTGCCTCCCTCTCTTCCCCTCTTTCTAAAAATAATAAAATAAAATCTTTAAAAAAAATTATAAAATAAAATAAAATATAACGGATGAGTTGCTGAAGACTTGATGTGAGCAAGTCCTTGGGGTGGGAGACTGGCCAGGTGGAGAGACTGTGCAAAAAAGAAATAAAAGAGAAAGAACTCATGGACATCGACAATAAATAGTATGGTAACTGGGCGGGTGTGAGGAGTGGGGGTTAGAAAAGGTGTAGGCCACGAGGGTATGGGGGGCATTAATGGTAATGGAAAAAATACAATAAAAAATTAACTATTAAAAAATAAGTAAATAAAATAGTTATAATGCAAAAATAAACTACAGGTGAACTCAGTCACATAACGGGGGCACACTTCCGTAAGTTTTACCTCCAAGTAGTCACAGTGAACACCCACCCATAGCAGGGAAGGAGAGAAAGGAACCATATTGAAATACACCAGAACATTCTGTTCTTCTTAATAAGCCCTGCCCTCAGAAGAAAATATTTTACCACAGTAAAACCTGCTGGGATTATATCAGAGTTTAATTGACCTGGGGGAAGGGAAAGGCTCAACTTCAGCCCCCTCTAACTATCCTTTCCCACCTAAGAAGGGGAAAGAGCTGAGAAGCATAGGTCAGAGGCATCTGCTCACAAAAGACTGAGACAATCATAGAACTATCAAATGCTCCCCCCCACACACATACACACCATACCACTACATTATTAAAGGCCTATTTATCATACTTGCTTTTCCCCAGCACATCATGTCCATCTTTCAACAAAAAGTTACAAGGCACAGTAAAAGGCAAAATACACAGCTTGAAGAGAATGAACTAGCATCAGAAGCACAGTCAGAAATGGCAGAAATGTTAGAATTAGACCAGGAATTTTTTTAAAGCTATGTTTAATATGTTAAGGATGTTAATTTTAAAAATACACAATAATGCAAGAACAGATGGCTAAGGTAAGCAAAAAGATAGAAATTTTAAGAAAAAATAAAAACAAATGCTAGAGAACAAAAACACTGTACCAGAAATAAAGAATTCCTTTAATGGGCTCATTAATAGAGTGAACATGGCTGAGGAAAAAAAATCTCTGACCTTGAGAATATGACAATAGAAATTTCTAAAACTGAAAAGCAAAACAAAAATATATAATAATAATTTTTAAAAGACACAGAACAGATTATCCAAGATTTATGGGAAATTACAAAAGGTGTAACATGTGCCTAAATATTATTTTCAACCAGAGTAGACTTCAGAGCAAGAAACAATTTCAGAAACAAAGAAGGGCATTACACAATGATGAGAATCTTGACTCCTCTTTCATAGCCTTAGAGGGTCTGCAATGGTTAGATCTGAGCTTATTTCATCAATAAGCTATTGCAGATAACTATATCACCTGAGAAGAGGTACCTGAGTAGTGATTAACAGTCACCAGTGAAATCTTGAAGTCTTTGCTGTTTTTAATATTTTCCTACCTACCCTCTTTCCTTGGAATTGCCTTATTTTTGAAAACTGTCAAAGTACGTGAATAACTCAAGTATATTTCTCCATGTTCATGGTTCACATATTTTTCTGGAAAGTCATTGTTTAGTAGATTGAATATCAAGTATACTTTTTGATATATCTAAAAATCATACATATATCTTTTCTTTCCCTTGATACTTATAGTATAACTTAGAGTTACTTTGATTATGGGTCTGTGAAGTAAAAAATTGCCAATGAAATTTCTAAGGAAAATTACTCATGATTCTAATTGAGAGATATTTTGTGCTATGAGAGAATCAAGATTCTTATAATTAAGCCCCCTAATTAAGAGCTGTGAAACTTCTTCCGAAAGATCCCAATGACATATAAATGGTGGGGCAAAAGTTGGTCTACAGTTGCTCATATGAAAAGTAGTACAATAATTAATAAATAATAATGCAAGAGAAGTCCGTTTCACATACTCACCACTATAAACCTACTTTTGCTTCACCCTGTATTTACTATCTTTCAAGTGTAGAACCAGGTGCTGTATAATAACTGATGTGCAGGGCATTTATCCCACCTTGCTCTGTTAATAAGAACATTAATAAGGATGTCTTACATCATAAAAAATTTAACAGCAGCTACAAATATAAGGATCAAATGTTAGTGATTCTAGATTTATTGCCCCAAATCACAGACTTTTTCTTTAAATTTAACTCTACAGAGCTTTGCTTAATAAGACAAAATCACATCATTCTATTAGCTATATGTTTCCAAATAAAAACTTAATTTTCATTATTTTCACAATCTGATCTATATTAAATCAAGAAAAAAGTTCCTAGCCCATATTAACAATGTTTGTTAAATGGATAAATGATTGCATTGCTATGATTAAATTAAGGTAAAATTAGGGCTTAGGTAAGTCAATACATGTACAGAAACACAAAGTATATGCAACTCCTCCCTTATAAAATACTACATGGAGTAATATTTTTAATTTTTTGGCTAAAAATTAAGAAAAAAGACATTTTGCAATAACAAAGGAAAATATTATATTTATATTGGAATTAAAAATGAAATTATTCCCACATTGGTGTAAAGAATCAAGATATATTTCTAATTATTCTAAGTTATTTGATGAGTCCAACTGTTGTTCTTGGGCACCACCTGGCCTAAAGCCACCACAAATTACTGCTGTCTCCCTAGGATTTCTCTGTCATCTTGAAAGTCCTACATCTCCTTATCTTTGCTCCCTGCCTCTGACACACAACGCAAGCAAACAGCAAGAGGGGTGGATACAAGTTGAGGTACAGATATACATATAAAATCTACATGCCACTTCAACCCCTTCTTCCCAGGCCCAGATTTTACACTCATGGTTTTACATTAATGGTTCAGAATAAGTTTGATCATGAAAAGAAATTCACAAAATGCAAAACCAGAACAACAAGAGGGAAAACACTGCTTTCTATGCTCGTTTTCATCAAGCTGTTCCAGGTGCTGACATCAACTATAAAACACATCAAACCAGCATTTTACTTTGCCCAAGATGGTATTTTTTAACAATCTCTGCTCTCTATGTAATCAACATTTAATTTTACACAGCAAGCTAGTTATTCAGCTTCTACTCCTCCCCCATATATTACTCAGCATTTTATACTGACTTATATTGAAGGTTTTAATTCATGTCCTAAAATGTAAAGTTAAATTACACCGTGCAATTATGTGGGCAAAGCACTCAGTGGAAGCTAGCCATTATTAGCTATATAATCATCCTCTAAAATAAAAATCTAAATTATATGATTTTGTGAAATTTTCCATTCTGGCTACAACCTCTCATTAATGATACAGAACAAACTTTTTATTTTATTTTTCTGTTCTAAAAAATTTTTTAAAGAGAATATCACTAGAAAGCATGAAGTCACAAAAGAAAATGAGACAATTAAAATGTCTTTTATTTTCTTTCCAGAGTCGAATCTTTTATTGCTAGTGGGTGATGAGTAATTACCATATTCTATAAAAATAAGGTGTGTTAACAGTTGAAAAGTAATTGTTTCCTTTCTACAGCAGATCCTGAACAATAAATGTAAAATAATCCATTGCAACTTAAGTTGTCCTAGTCCTAAAGAGATCTCTACCCTAAATTGAAGGAGCAAAACACAGACTTACAGGCAAATAATTCAGTTCTATCTTCTTTGGACAGAAAAGCATAGCAAAAGATAAGGAATATTATTTTTATTTTCCCTTTAACTACATAACTGGGAATTTCTCAATGAATACATTTAATTGTGCTTGATACTTGGGTGAGTGTCCTGAAAATTTGAAGTAGCCTATTTATTTATCATGTTTGCTTAATACTTAGAGATTTTTTTTAAAGACAAAGAAAACCTCAACTTTTACCCTAGAATAACAATAACAAATTAAGTGGTAGTATTCTGAAATGTAATTCCACCTAAGATGACCCTGTTCTCCAATAGAACCTATGTACACAGATGGGAAACTGCTTTCTAAGTGCTATCTAAGGGATGTGTAAACTTAAACTTTATTCCTACAATGCATGTGTGGAGAAAAGGCAGAGAGAAGATTGCTATCTTTTAGGGAGCAAACTATGATAGAATTACATCACTATTGTTGACAAAGAGTTTTTTAAAGGCAGTTATACAATCTAGGTAGTTTAATCAATATCAAGATTTCTCCCCCGTGCAAGGGGAAATAGCTTTCTCTGGAAGCAATACATCTAAATTATAGAAAATTTGTGCTAAGTACAGCTAGCAGGGTACTGAATACAACAATTTCTTTTAATGGGTATATTTTCATGCTCAGTCTAAAACTACCCTAAATGAATCATCAAAAACTTAGACTAAAATAGATAATTTCAATACTTCTCTCTCTTTTTTTAGTTTTATTTATCTATTTTTCTCTCTTTTTTAAAATTTTACTACTGTTCAATTACAGTTGTTCCAGTTTCTTGAAGTATTTCTGGAGTATAAGACTCAATATGTCACTTTATTCCTCTATGAAAGTATTAATCCAAAGGTTTTTGTACCAATGATCACTGTTTGGCAAGTTGTTAGAATAGATGTTTTAACATCATTATTCCTGAAACAATCATCAATTTTCAGTACTTGGAATCAGTAAGCTATCTCCATTAAAGAGGAAACTGGAGACAGAATAACTCTGGTACAGTTGTACCACTTTTGTAGCCCCAGAGGGCTGATAAGATGAAAGCTGCAATTGATAGTAGATATAAACAGAAAGAATGAGTAATTGAACATGATTTCAAGATCTAATTAAAAACAACATTGCCCCTGGCTGGTAGCACAGTGGATAAGGCGCTGGCCTGCGAACCCAAAGGTCGGTTGCAGGTTTGATTCCCCAGCCAGGGCACATAACCAGGTTGTAAACCAGGTCTCCAGTCAGGTCTGTGGCTGGAGGCAGGTGAAACGCAACTGTACATTGATGTCTCTCTCCCTCTCTGCCTCTCTCTCTTCCCCTCTTTCTAAAAATAATGAAATAAAATCTTTTTTTTTTAATTGCTATTTTTCTGGTAAGATTAAGTAAGAAATATTTTGTGACTTTAAAAATCCTTTAAGGAAACAAAAAAAGATAGACATAAAAACTTCATATTCAGCAAAGTTTTGTTCTCATTCACCAAGCTCTGTAATTATTTCTTATGTGCCTCATTGTGCTGTACTATTCTTTTTCAGGAAGAACATATGCGAGAAAAATCTTATTATTTAGCTAATTGAAATGAAGAGAGGTTTTAAAAAGTCCAAATTTTTTTCGTAAGTCTGTTGTAAACAAGAAAAACACACAAATGAAAAACATACTTTCTTGGTAAATGCTGACATTCATTCTAAAACAAGAAAAATTGAGTCATTAAAGGCCAGTTTCCTCATTTTACATACACACTTCTTGTAAACCTAGAATCTCAAGGAATCAGAATACATTTGCAAACAATGAGATCTACATTTTAAGTTCATCTTTGGAAACAACAAGGTTGAACAAAGCTTCCCAACCTAGTCTGCTCAGATTTGAGAAAAAAATTCCAAAATATTGCATTATTATATCATATGTTCTGTACTCATGGTTAAAAACAGAACAGAATAATGATATTAGAATAACAGAAACTCAAACCAATGCATATTTTTAAAATATTTCAAAGTAAGCATATCTTCATGTTTTAAGGACAAAAATTAAGTTATACCAGATATCTACCACAGTCTAGCACAATGTCTACTACACTTAGTCCAATTAGAAAAAATGGCCTGATAACTTTCATCTTAAAAGCTACAGGATGCTACCTCATAGCATACTTCTCTTTTCACTTCCTTTAACATTCTCACTTCCCCATTCCTTTCTTCATCCATTAAAGGGTTAGATGAGAGCAAAATCACAAAATCACAATACTAATTAAGAATTACTCATGATCAGGCAGAACATCACACTGGTACTACATAGTATTTCCTAGATGTTAAATATACTAAAGTGCCCTGGCTAGTGGCCCAGTGGATAGGGCACCAGCCTGCAAACCCAAGGGTTGCTGATTTGATTCCCAGCCAGGGCAACATGACCAGGTTGCAAGCCAGGTCTCCAGCCAGGTCCTGGAGACAGGTAAAGGGTAGCCATACATTGATGCCTCTCTCCCTCTCTGCTTCACTCCCTTTCCCTCTCTCTAAAAATAATATATAAATAATAAATACACTAAAGTGCCTTGATATACTTGAGTATTAAAATCATGCCTTCATTCCTTAGTGTGTGCTGTTCAAATTAAACATTTATAAGGTATAATGAAACTTCAACATTTCTTGGTCATAAATTGGTTCATTATACTTTCCAATATTCAAAAAAAGCATTAGTTATTGATGCATAATTCTACTTGAAACAGTAGGCCAAAGTAGAAAAATCATTGTTTTTGGATTCAGATGTGAGGCACATGAACACAGCTCTGCCATTTAGGTCCACCATTTATTAGCTGGGGGATCTCAGATAAGTTACTGTCTGAACCTTAGATTCCTCATTGGTAAAAGAAAAAAATAAGACAAAACAATCAACCTTGGTTAGGGGGTGCAGTAGGAAGACTAAATGGTCTAAAAATCACTTAGTACTTAATAAACTAAATACTAGTTTCATCTATACTAGTAATAGTGTGTCTTTATGTTATATATCTATGTACAATATGGATCTAACTAGTAACGAAAAATTATTGAATGTTATGGTGTTATGGTAGCCATAAACAGAATTTGAGGAGAGAACAGTATATGATATTGATCTTGTACACACCACAAAGTTCTAGGCACTTGTGTAAACACAAGGGTAGCTATGGCAATGCTCAAACTTCATGTGTTCAGTGTAATTTTAAAAGTTGTGTAAAAGAAATACATACAATCAAAATTGTCAAAAACAATAGGAAATGGAAAAATTATTCCCTAATATGCTTCTTCTGGTATCTAAAGAAATTCTAAATTCTTTTACTGCAACTGAGTCCCCACCTCTCTAAGGACTGTCTCTGCTTTCAGTAATGCTATGGACTTAACCCATAGTCAGCTCTATCCTAAATGGTGTTTGGCTTCTCTGTACCCAAAAAGTACTTGAACACTTTGGTTAAGTGCTTAGTCTTGGCACAGGAACATCCACCCCAGACCAGTAATACTTTTAGAACATGCAAACCTTGGTAAGAAGCATGCTATGCTCTAACCACTTATGAAACTGCAGGCAGGGAGAGCAGAGTGTTTCCAAACTGGAGGGATTATAAACCATAGATCCTAAACCTAGAGAGTCTGATTCAATAGTCTAAGGGGAACCTGGAGACATTCATTTTATAACAGCTCTTCAGGTGATTCTACATAAAACTGCGTTTGGGAATAAGTGAAGTAAAACATGTTTTCTATTTAGTTGTATCTTATTTTGTCAAATAATTCCTAAAAATTTCAGTAATTTTTCTCTCATATGCTAATTGCTGTGCTCAAATCTAACATATAAAATAATTTCTCATTTTCTCCATAACTTAATAAAAATTAAATGTTATATGAAAATATCACACAAATGTTCAGAGAAGGCAATTTATGAATAACATAAGTAAAATATGAGTTAAATGGCGATTCCATTATGAGATTACATGAGGCCTGGGCCAAACTAGACTTTGATTTGTGATATGTCCCATTCCCTTGACAGATGTCAAATATTATCTTTTCACCTACATAATGCAACAGCATTTCTGCTAATAAACCATACCATATTTCATACTAAAATAACAAGTTATGGGGGGTTATACAGAGTTGGACAAGTTTATTAAGCCATTCAAGGAAAGTCTCTAAGTTGTACCCCTCTCTTGCAAAGATAAAGTCATTTAAGAAGAAAAGAATTATGGAATTCAGAGATGAGATAACAGAAAATTCCTTGGTTTCACAAAGCAATTAATTATTCATTAAACCCATCTTTCTACAGAACATACACACATTAATCAATAAACTTCCTCTAAACCAGGGAGGCTAAGATAGACCATACTGATGAGGATGATAAAAGTATTAAAAACAAAACAAAAACAAGAAGGAAAGGGAGTATTTAAATCTTAACTCTGTTTCAGCTAGGGCTTATGTACATAATTCTGTGTAGCTGTAAAAAATACTGAAAGGTCACACAAAGACATACAAAGTTCTTGCTTTCAAAACACTTTGAGTTGAGAAAACAGATTATACACTTAAGGACAAATAATAAAGGTAGTCTATAAATAGACGTCAAAATAAGTGACAGAAAAATATAATATAAGAATTCAGACTACAAAGACAGAAATAAAGGATGGAGTGCTCATTCAGATGATTTCCAAGAGTTGAAAATTGTGCTAAATACTGAAAGATATTTTATAACTGAAAAGATGAAGGAGAGAATCAAACAAGAAAATAAGCTTGAGCAAAAACACATTTATAACAAGTAAGTATGTTGGGTTCAAATAAACAAGGTATGAAGGAGAATCTGGCTCTTGTCAGTGACCTTAATTTAGAGGAACCATGGTGTAAAGCACTGATAGCTTCAATGGGGTTAATGTAAGGGCAAGGAAAAAAGACTTTAAAAACTAACCTGAAGTATTTGGACTTTATCCTGGTAGCCAGTGGTCATCAAGCATTTTTAATCATGTACCCCTTGCAATTTTGAACCTACACTCAATATATTTATTTATAAATTATACATTACTGAATCATTAGTTTATAATTCATATATAAAACTAGAAATTTTAAAAGAATGATATAAAAATTTAAATAATTTAAAATATATTGCTAATCATAATTTTATATCATAATTCATATCTCAAGGTACAGTATTTACTAGAAATGACTTTCAGCATAATGGTAGTGAATGAAAGTTTATATTTCTAACTATCTCTTGGCTTTCAGATTATTAGGCAATAAGATCCAATTATATAATAAAGTGCAACTTGATGAAAAAATAAAGAGGTAGCTCTGCCATTTTTTAAAACTTACTAAGTAATGTTTCTGTTAATTGTTGAAAAGAATATTTTGTGTACATTGGATTAAATAAAATGTATTATTAATATTAATTTCAAACAGAGAAAGAAAAATACCCTATGATCTCACTTATATGTGAAATCTACTGGACAAAATAAGCTGACAAACAAAATAGAAACAGAGGCATGGGCACATGGAACAGACAGACAGCTGTCAGAGGGGAGGGGAGGTATGGATGAAGGGGGAGAAAGGATTAGCCAAAGAACATTTATACCTAAATCACAGACACAGAAAACAGTGTGGTGATGGTCAGAGAAAAGGGGGGTGGGGTGGGTGGAGGCAGGCAAAGCGGGTAGAAATGGTGGTATCTGTAATAGTGCCAAGAATATTTTTTTTAAAGCAAATAAAGGAGAATATCTTTAAGACTTCAAAAATTAATTTCATCCATCCCTTTTTACTTTGAGTGCAGCTATTAGAAAATTTTAAATTGAATATGTGGATTGCATTGTATTCCTATTGTCCAGTCAGTGCTGCTGTAGATACCAAAAAGGCTGAAATGTAAAATATGATTGACAGCAAGATTATTTCAAGTAAAGTTTTGAGCATACTGCTGTATTGCTGCCTAACTTAATCAGATTATCTTTGGTAGGGTATAAATTTCATTTTTTTAAGACCAAATATTTTGCAGATATTTAATGAGAATACACACAGAGGAAAAGATGAAGGTGGTTCATGAGTATGGTACAGGGAGATGAAAGATATGTAATCAAGACATTTTTAACCAGGGCGGTAAGATTCTTTCTCTGAGACATCCTTATCTGGGGCAACTACAAAGGGCACCATCCCTTGATAGAGATGCAGGTTGCCAATGAAGTTCATCATAACTAGATTTGGAGACTCATGGTGCAGAAAACTATCAGTAAGGTTTTAAAATTTAAAATAATATATTTGAATGAGAGTAGAGGTCTAGCTAGTCAAAAACTCATCAACAAATAGCATCGTACAGAGAATGAGGGGTTGGTGCTCATTCAAGCACCAATATCTCAGGGAGGCAAACATTAGACTCTAAACAATCTTTCTTTCAAATTCTCAAGACAATTTACAAAAAGTCTAATTCCAACACCCTTTGAAGAACTTAGTTTTTTTGGAACCCTTTGCTCTCAGATCCACTATGATTGGTAGATACAAAATAAGGGTCTTATATTAGATTTTCTTTCTCCCACTTTTTTTTTAAAAGAGTTTCTTTATTATTTTTAGATGGAAGGGAAGGGAGAGAGGCAGAGAAGGAGAGGAACACCCATGCATGGTTGCCTTTCACCTGCCCCCAGCCACAGACCTGCCTGGAGACCTGGCTTGCAACCTGGCCATGTGCCCTTGCTGGGAATTGAACCAGTGACCCTCGGGCATCCCATCCACTGAGCCACCAGCCAGGGCCTCTTTCTCCCACTTTTATTCTTGACAATATATATATTTTTAATTTTAATAAAATCTTAAAAAGTTATCTAGTAATCTAACCCAATAACCACATTTAAATTATATCACATCAATAATAGATTCCTTTAAAGTAAAAGGAGTATTAGTAAAATTTCCATTAGCTATTAATAAAACCTGTTGAACTAAAAGAGGGGTTTT
Organism: Noctilio leporinus; assembly: GCA_004026585.1. Taxonomy (NCBI): domain Eukaryota; kingdom Metazoa; phylum Chordata; class Mammalia; order Chiroptera; family Noctilionidae; genus Noctilio; species Noctilio leporinus. Next base: position 72,716 of record PVIW01003594.1, on the reverse strand, counting down.
GATATACTGGAACTTACTTTCTGGTATCATGCATTATTCTTTGAAGATAAGAAATTTAAAATACAGATGTTTTTTTTTTCATTTTTAGTAAAGAGAAATGAAAAGATAACTTTCAAAGCTTCTTTAAAAAATAGAATTCTTTAAACCTTCCAGGATCAGACGTTACTTTGTAGAAATATATTGTTTTGATTCTTCCACTAGCACATAATAGTGTTAATCCATGATGATATACCATGGCACAAAAATAGGAGTATTAGTTTTACATATTCATTTACATTTTTGTAGTAAACTATCTGATTTGTGGACCAGACATTTTCCTCCCGAAAATGATAATGTTCATTATTATTTAGAAATATAACTTTTAATACAGAGCTCATTTATGCATTAATTAGAACAGCATCTACTTCTGTTAGACTAGAGCTATGGACCTAACAACAAGTCTATTCTACACCCCTACTTTCAAAAATAAGATATAATTTTCCTCTTTCTTGGTATGATAGTGTAAAATACCTGTAAGGAAACTAATTTTACAACTTTAATCTGTACCAGTATTGGAGAAAGAATATATTTTGTAGTTATATGATATTAAAGGAATGTTTGCTATTGTGACCTGAGTAATTGAAGTAAAACTTGAACTGTTAGATCCTATTGTAATAATACTTTTTAATATTATCTAGTACTGTATAGTATTTACTGTTATGACTTACTGGGGTTTTTTAATAACTAACTCTACCTAATAAGCACTTGCCCATGAGAAAATGTTGAAGAAAGAAATATCCATAATACTGTTAAAAATAATTAGCAGAAGCCCTGGCTGGTGGCACAGTGGATAAAGCACTGGCGTGCAAACCCAAAGGTCACTGGTTCAATTCCCCAGCCAGGGCATATAATGAGGTTGCAAGCCAGGTCTCCAGCTAGGTCCATAGCTGGAGGCAGGTGAAAGGCATCCATACATTGATGTCTCTCTTTCTATTCCCCTCTCTCTAAAAATAACTTTAAAATCTTAAAAGCAAGTAAATAATAAAAGTAATTAGCAGAAATGTAATTATTCACCAAGAGAGGGCCCAACTTGTTCACTGTTTGCCAGAAAAGTCTCTTCTCCTTATCAAAATATTTATGTAAATAACAATAGTTATTATATAAACATGCATTAGCTTTTGGATTAGCTTTTTATTAGATAATTACTCTGGCAACTATGTAAAAGATAGGTTATAGTAAAAGTAGAATGATGTTCCAGTCATCAAGTAGAGAATTAATAAAGGCTTGAACTAACACAGCTGCATCTGTAAGGAAGAGTATCTGAGCCCCGCAAAGCTTCCAACATCAATTCTCAATCTCTGGAGTCTATTAGAACCATGTAGAGGCCTATTTCAAACTACTTCTACTTCCTCCAAGGACTTCCCCTAAGAGCTGCACCTCAACCTCCAATAAGACTCAAAGACATTATGACCTACTGTTAATAATGTGTGTAAGTACACTGTAGCTCTCAGATGTTTGGGGAAGAAAAAGGTTGAGAAGGTAAAAATTACTTGGACTTGTATTTAGACAATCATACAGAGGAGTGGATGATGGAAAAGAAGGAATCTAGAAACAATACGTGAACTGGCTGGTGTCAGGTTGGAGGGGCTGGTCCTCCGTTCCTCTCTGCATATGGCTGGCCCTTCTGCTGGAGTCTGCCAACTAGCTGGCCTTGCAGTGAATCTTATCCCAGAGCCCAGGAACACTGAGCCTCAAGAGTGGCCACCATAGCAGCCCTAAGTAGGCAGGTGTCACCTTTGAGTAGACTGCCTCTTTATTCTAAGGTACATACAGTCTCCTTTGTTCTAATGCATATATAAGACTGCCTTTTGCTGTAAGCTTGCTACTATTGTACAGCGTGAGAAAACCCTGCGTGGGCCAACCAACACCCCCAAAAAGCCGGCGTGCCCTGCAGTCATTAGCCTGCTGCCTCTTGCAATAAAGCATGCCAGATCTCCTGAAGGCTCCATGAAAGTTCTTCTTCACCATCAGACTAGAGACAGTCTCCCCACTATCAAAACCTGCAGGTCCAGTCCCCAGGACGTCAAGACCTAACAGATGGATGGTGGAACCATTAGATGAGATGGGGAAGAAGGTACAGAGAAGAAGCAAGTTTAGAGTCTGAAGTGCTTGCCAAACATCTAGGTGGAAAAGTCAACAGAGATTGGAAATAAAAGTCTGAGACCTGGAAAGGAAAGGTGGAAATTTGAAGTCATCAGAATACAGATGACAGACAACACTCCAGAAGCCAAATCCCTTACAGACTAAGAAAAAAATGGAGGTTCAGAATAGAACCTGTTGGCATCCTTGAGCGACATGCAAAGAGGAGCCTAAAAAGACAGCTGAGAAGAAAATGAAAGAAAAAATGGTGAAGGAGGAAGAAGAGGAGGGGGACCACCTCCTCCTGAAACCTCCAAGTAGGAAAAGTTCAAAACAGAAGTGGAGCTCAAGAGTTGAGTACAGAAGAAAAGTTTAATTCCATGAGCACCTGGAGGCTCTGCTTTGGCAGTAAGCTGGTAGCATGAGTTTGGCCAGAAGGGACCCCATGAAGACGTGGAGACAAGTTATACTTGTCTGAGAAGTATACTTCACTGAGAAGTAACTATAAACTGATGAAATGACCAAACTGAAAAGAGACTACTCTTTGAAGAAGTTAAAATGTATAGTAATTTCTTGCTATATTGCTTCACTATTGTGTTGTCACTAAAAATAATTTATTCTTATCATTTTTAATTTTAATAAGTACATACTCATCTAAAGTTGACCCAATGTGAAACCAGGAAATACAAACTATTATATCCATATTTTCAATGCAAAAATTTTAATACCACTTAAGACTCTATCTAGGTTAAAAGCAAATATACCAGGCTCAAACTAAATTCTTTTTATTCTTCTTAACATAAGCCTCTAAGCCCTGGCTGGTAGCAGAGTTGATAAGGCGGCGGCCTGTGAACCCAAAGGTCACAGGTTCAATTCCCAGCCAGGGCAACATAACTAGGTTGCAAGCCAGGTCTCCAGTCAGGTCTGTGGCTGGAGGCAGGTGAAAAGCAACCATACATGGATGTTTCTCTCCCTCTCTGCTTCCCTCTCTTCCCCTCTTTATAAAAATAATAAAAAATAAAATATTAAAAAAGAAAAACAAAAATAAAACATAAGCCTCTGCCAACTTGCAAAGCAAGTGAGGACAGTTTAAATCAAAACAAAAACCAGTTTCTACAAAACAAATGAAGTTCCTCTCAAACAGTACTTTCTTTCTTAATCTTATTCTCTAAACTCCAAATTCAATCTGCAACACAGGTCTACATAAGTTATAAAATAGGAGGAGAAAATAGAATAAAATAATAAAAGAGAACTCTGGCTTGTTTTTGTTTTGTTTTTCAAAGCAAAAGGCTTCAAACCTGGTTCAATAAAAGGTATTCAGAGGAAGTTACACGTAGTGACTCTCTGACAGACCCATCCATACATATGAGAACATAAACTTGTTAATCACTTTGACCATATCTTAGCATCTTAGTATTCACTTACCCATTCACTCAACAAATATTACTAGGTATTTAGTATTGTGCCAGGCAGAAGCTGTTATGGATACAGCTTATAGTTGGCAGAAAAAGGCACACAATATAAACTGCAATAATCTTAAAGTCTGATACACTCTAAAACTGATGAAGGAGCAAGAGTTCTTATTCTAATTAAGGGATTGAGGGAATAGTCAGAAAATATCTTCCTGAGGAAATGATACTTAGCTGAAATCTACAGGGCACATGTTGAGTTAGCCAAATGAAGAGGAGACATTCCGAAGGCAAGAGAGCATGAAGCATTTCAGGAACTGAAATAAGTTTGATTTGTCTGGAATTTAGGGTGAATGGAAACCTAGCAAGGCATGAAACTGGAGATCTGGGTAGCTGGGGTCCAGATGATGTAAACCATGTGTGGTAGGAAGCCTCTGAGAAAAACACAGAAACCCCCAACTGGTGTAGCCTTTAGCCCTTGAGTCAGGGCTGGATTATTGCTTCACTTCTATCAAATAGTAAACAACAAAACTAATAGGCTGTAATGTCCAAGGTTAGTTATAGAACGACTATCACTATCACTTTTGTCTTGAGAGCTCCTTCTCCCTGTTGATTACTCATCAATCTCTCACTCTGGGGAAGATATGTGCCAGTGACACAAGGCGGACAGGCCCACAGGTCTTTTGTAAGTCACATGAACCAGCTTGGAAGCAGATTCTCTCCAACTTGCACCTTGATATGACAGCAGCCCTGGATGACACTTTGACTACAACTCTTTCACAGGCTGAGTCAGCATTACCCATTCCTGGACAACTGATGCACAAAATCCGTGAGATGATAAAGGTGTGTTGTTTCCAGCCACTAAATTTGGGGCAAATTTGTTAGTATAGCTAGAAATAGCTAATATACCACATTAAGGAACTGGATTTAGCATTAACCTAAGTAAGTGAGAACTAATTACAGGATTTTTAAGCAGGGAAGAACAGCATGTTCCTATTTACAATTTTAGACATTCAGTAAAATTGTCACAGTAAGCTTAAGAAATAATCTGTAACTATCAATGAAAATATTTAAACAAACAATTTCTAGTGCACTATCCTATACAGAACATCCATCTTATTCCTCAAATTAATCAGCCAACAATCAACCAGATTAATTCCTTACAAACACTGTAGAATCCCCCTCTTCCTACTCAGACTCACTGGCTCAATCATCTCCAGCCTAGGTCATGGGCAACAGCCTCTAATCATCGCCTCACCTAGAGTTGGGTGCCCTTCCAATCTAGTCCCAAACTACTACAAAAAAAAACAAGACAGGGAGGGGAGGGGAGGGGAGACAGGCTAAAGGATCACATAAGAGAAGGTTACTCACATTCTGCATCAAATTATAGGAAACAATTCAAGCTGCTATGCAAGTCATACATACACTTCGGTGACATGGTTCCTGCCTCTCCTCCATCATCTCCCAAATCCCAAATCTGCTAGGCTTAGTATAATTTTTCAATAATTTCAAAGAGCTCAATGTATTATTCAATTAGTACATGCATTGTTCTACATGCATCACAAAAAGGAGCCACACTGCCTAAGCACTTTTGATTGTTATCATTACTTTCAAAAACATTCCAATTTAGAGAAGTTAAAATGCTAGAGGGAAAGAAGTAATTTCATTCTTTTTCATCAGTGAGGCCAAATGCATTTTAGACTTACACCTCATCAGAAAACTATTCCATTTACCAGCTTGACACCTCTGTGTAGCACTTCACAACATAGATTAAGTCCATGGCCCATTTGGGGAGATACAACTTTGTAAGTATCAGAAACAAGACAAGATTAGTAAGTACCTCAGGAGTCATTAGCATTTCCAAAGGCATTATGTGAATTATTCCTGTGTGAGACATTTAAATGTAAAAAGAAACGGGTAATTAATTCACTGTCATTTCAACTACACTGTTGTTTCAAGTAATATAGGTGTCATAAAATCCTTTAGCCAAGTAGCAAACAGTTAAATGAATATGGAAAGTTCCAATAATCAAAAAAGGAAAGATCTCATCCCCTCTAAAATCCAACACCCTATCTATGCAGAAGTTTCCAACCAAAAAATTTAGCTTTCATTTCTCTAAATTAAGTAGCTATATTCTATGAAGTTTAAAAATTACACAATCATTTATCCTTATTAATTATCTTTCATTGAGAAAAATTCTAATTCTCTACTTCATTCCTGTTATAACTTTGACAAGGTCAATACTGAGTTCAGTGGTATCATCAAGATAGAAAGTAAAAAATACTTTCTTTTTAACCATTCTAATATCTCTCCAAATAAAAAATAACTCTCCATGCTACAGTGATATTCATTAGTCTGTAATGTAACCCTGCAAGTTGAAACACAATTTTTTCCAATTTAAATGTGTAAATCCAAATTAATATAAAAAATATTTTCTATAACTTACTAAGTTTAAACAGTCAAATAAATCCTTCATTAACATTCTGAAATTTTAGGAGCAAAAGGAAATGTTCACTGTGCTATAAACTCAGTTTATAATGACTTTTTTTAAATCTTTTGAGGGTTTTTTTTTGTTTTTCCTAATCAGGATTAGAATAGCCATGATGAAGAAAGTAAGAAAACTGTTAAGTAAACATATATTTTCTAAAATTTTAAGAAACTTATTAAATAATAACACCCCTATAAATACTACTTAACATGAAAAATCCATTTATGTCTTATTTGCAATTTACACTTCACTCAGACAGTTCAGAATCATAAAAGCATCCACGGAGAGAAATTTAAAAATCATTATTCAACAATATTTGTATAATAGAAAGTGATGGCTTAAATGTTACAATATGTTTCTTGAATAGCTTCACATTAAATAGTAATTGAACAAAAAAGCCCCCTGGTTCTGCTCAAGGGCAAGTCCCACAAAGCTCCTCATTATTGGAATTTCCAACTTGGAAGCCAAACTAAATAACAAGGGGTAATTTGCCAATTAGAACTTCCTGCTCTTTTCTCTTTATTCCTTAAACACCATTCAGGGGCTGAACCGGTCAAACACTTTTAGCTTCAAAACAGCAACTGAAAGGATTTAATTTGTGTCTCTCCAAGGTGAACCTGTCAAGAGGCAGCGGTGATGTAGTCCATGTCCGCTGCAGCAATTTCCCTTAAAGACGGAGAAGTGGATTTCTCCTCTTGCAGAATATGAGGTTTCCTTTTCTCATTTCCCCTTATTTCACTTCAATTAATGACCTCCAAATTTTATATTGCATAACTACCGGGCTTAAGAATGTTGAGTCAATGTGTCTCTGGAATCTGCCAATGTCTTCAGACCAAACCTGTATACGTAGTGGAAGGAAATCAATACCTCACAGGGGCCTGACACACAGATGGGAACAAGAACCACAAAAACTATATAAAATGCTCAACTGCGAGGACCTAGAGAGGATGGTAGTATTTTATTAGCACCGGCCATGGTAAGAGGTCACATAACTCTTGACAACAATAGTGTTTCTCATCTGAATTTCCCTTATTATAGTCTGAGTTTGCATCTCAGTTTGTTTTTCAATGTAAAATGCCCGATGATGCACAGAATTTAGATGCAGGCTGCTGAATTGCAAACACTCACAGATTAACACTAAATCGTGAAATCCAGGCTTCTTTTCCAACCTAAGGAGACTCGACATGAGGTTCTGGGCTTCCCCATTCGAAATGCACTAGCCTTAGAAAAAGAGGCATCACTTCACTCACTGCCAGCCTGTGCATGATTCCCCAGGGAACTGCTCGCTCCTCTGACCCCTAGCTCAGGAAAACTGGTTTAGAAGAAATCACTTTTCAAATATTTATTAGCAAAAAATATTTGTAATCAGGGTTTTAAAAATAGTCTTATTTGGGGGTCTGATTGAAAATGTAGCCAAGTATACTTGTATACTTGTATATTTAAAAATTAACCTTGAAATGGCCCTGGCTGGTAGCGCAGTGGATAGGGCACTGGCCTGCGAACTCAAAGGTCGCAGGTTCGATTCCCCAGCCAGGGCACATAGCCAGGTTGCAAACCAGGCCTCCAGTCAGGTCTGTGGCTGGAGGCAGGTGAAAAACGCAACCATACATTGATGTCTCTCTCCCTCTCTGCCTCTCTCCCTTCCCCTCTTTCTGGAAATAATGAAATAAAATCTTTAAAAAGAAAAAATTAACCTTGAAATGAGAACATGTCGCCTCTCTCAATGAATTATTTGAAATGTTACCCAGGTTGAGAAAAGAAATTGTTTTTACAACAGTAGATAGATGTAGTGGGTCAGGATCTCTGCCAAAAGGTGACAGACTCTATGACCTAACTTTAGCCAGACTCTCCAGAGCTCTTTTTCAGCCTGGCCTCCATGTTTGGGCTTCCGTGTTCATCCCTACATTGTCCAATTCAACAAGATCCCTTTGAAGTTGGTTTAATGACAAGCACCCATCCTCTGTACCTGATAACCCCCAATAATCTGATTGATTCCTCAAATTCGAAATGATAGCTGAGCATTCCAGCCTGCTGTTAGCAAGAACCCTGTTAGGTTGGTTTAGCCAGAACTCCCCTTAAGCCTGGTGTTTCCCCTTAGTAACTTACCATCCACTGACCACCATCCTGTTCTTGGCTCTACATGCCTACTTTTCCTTATTGCACTTGCAGTTAAGGGCAATCTCTCTCCCCACTACAAAACCCTATTATTGCTCTGTTCCCTACTCCCCTAGGAATAGTCTCCCTGAACAAAGTCTGCCTTACGGTTCTTTAACAAGCTTCCTCACTTCCTCAGTAGTTAGAAAAGGACCCACGGAGTACATATTAAAGTGAAAATAAATACTGTATATGTGAAGTATCAGTAAGCATAAAGAGCTTAAACATCATCACCAGTGTTTTACTATTACTGTTTTACTTTGGGGTGTTTTAGTTCAAACAAACCAGATCAAGAGACCTTTATACTCATAGAATTTAGAACTTCAGCAAACCTTAATGATGGTTTTTTTTTTTTATTACATTTTTACATTCAATATTATTTTGTATGTTTTAAGTGTACAACATAATGAGTAGAAGTCATACTTCACATAGTTTCCCCCCGATATGTCTAGTATGCCTCTATCATATAGTCATTACAATATTATTGACTATATTCCCTACACTATACTTTATATCCCCACAATTATTCCATCACTACCAATTTGTGCTTCTTAATCCCTTTACCTTTTTTACCTGGTCCCCAAAACCCCCTCCCCTCTGTCAATCATCAGTCTCTTCTCCGTGTCTATGAGTCTGTTTAAACTTTGTTTGTTAATACATTTTTTTCCCCTAGATTCCACATGTAAGTGAAATCATATGGTTTTTGTCTTTCTCTGACTTCCTCCACTTTCCATAATATTCTCTAGGTCTATCTATGTTGTCACAAATAGTAAGGTTTCATTAATTTTTATGGCTAAGTAATATTCCATTATCTATATGTACCACAACATTTTTATCCACTTGTTTAATTCATTATTTTAAAAGATTTTATTCATTATTTTTTAGAGAGAAGGGCAGAGAGGGAGGAAGAAAGGGGAAGAAGCATCAATGTATGGTTACCTTTCACCTGCCTCCAGCTATGGACCTGGTTGGAGACCTGGCTTGCAACCTGGTTATGTGCTCTGACTGGGAATTGAACCAGCAACCCTTGGGCTCGCAGGGCCTGTTTAATTCTTAACCCAAGCCACACAATTTTCCAGATAAAAAATTAAACTTACAGAAATGAGATTTAATAACAATATTTTCAAACACTAACAGAAGTTGATTTACTTACACATATTTTGCAATTCATTCCAAGTATCACTTAACATGTGAAAAGAACAGCATATTCCTACCTTTTATAAAGAATTTCAGAAATCAATTTATCCAAAACAAAATATCTATTCTACCATCTCACCAGGTGCCCAAATTAGAAAATATGAAACTCTCTTGGATGCCTTTGCATCCATTACCCATCATAGAATGTCTCCTGAGAGTCAACTGCTCCCCAATACAGGGTCCCTGCTCCTTCCCCAGAGATCCTTATCTGTCTCCCTGCCACCAGTCTTGTTCAGTTCCAATGCACCCTCCACACGATTGCAATAATTATTTCTCATTACAGTTTTGCTAATGTCACTCCCCTGATTTCAAAGTCCTGGTACTTCTTCTCACCAACATTGAGCATGATATTTGATGACTTTTCACACTCAGGCTTTAACCTTTAATAAGTATCCTCTGCTATCCCTTCTCCATCCACACTTTTGGAGTGTGGCTGCACTAGCCTTCTCACCATTTCCTAAATGTTCATGCCTCCATGTCTTGGCTTATGCTTCTCAAGCTTTTTGGAATCAACTGGTTGCTCCTCTACCATAGTTTATTATCACAACATACTTCATTTGTATTATCATATCTGCCTCTCTGAAATATGAGTATTTTTAATCTCAACTTCCACATAAGCCCCTAAATTTTGAGCTGCTTGTTCATTTTTGTAGCCCTACTTTATAGCAAAGAGCTTACATCCAGTAAATATTCTCTACATGTTTTTACAATAGAATCATTAGTAATGAATCCATGAGTCCCCAATAAATAATGGTCAAGAGCCATTTCAGAAATTATTTCCTACTGCATCCTTTACCATCATTAAATGGAAATGATGAACAATATTGACTACAATTTAATATATACTAAACATCAACAATTAAATATTAAAATGTATGAAAAACCACACTATTCTTAAATGTTCACCAATGAATGTTGATTGAGCCTACTAAAGTGCATGACAGGGCTGTTCATTGGGGTGATTTTTACATAACATTAATAAAATATAATCTCTGCCTATATGAATTTATAATCTAAAAATTATGACATTGGCCACATACACAATTATGTATAAAAGCTATAATGATAATATATGCTTCACGGTGGTTAGGAGTTGATAAATATAAATGAATCTACAAAACACACATATCAGACAACTATATGGATATTGAATTGAGATTATTGTGAAATATTTGGTTCAGTGTTCCCTGTATATTATTTTATTTGCAGCTTCTTCCTTAAATAATTAGGATTTTCTAAATGAAAGTATACAGATGTAAAGCATGTAATAGCTGGCTTTTCGACAGGAATAGATGCACACATATAAATGATCAAGAGGCCATTTCTGGTTTTCATACTTAATGAAAATTTCTGGAGTAACAGTCTATTAGAAATAACTTTATATGAAGGTATATAAACATAATGTAAATATATACATACAGAATCTCTTACTTATATGAGCTACTTCAAATAAATTGGTTGCTATTTCTTTGAGATCCAGAAAGTAAAGCCATTCATAGGCCATTGCAATACTGTGAATTACCAAAGTCTGATCTATTTCCCTGTGATTTTTCTAAAAACTATCTAGCCTCATTGTGATTCTTAAAAAGAGAACCTATCAGGCTTCTTAAGTTTCTCATGTCTTTGGCAGTTCTCTCCTGTCCAGTTAATCAAGTAATAAGTCCTGCAATACTTATGAGATAAATAAAAACTGATTATAATTTTTGTACTGTCAAGAAATGGAATTCAACCATGGACATGGACAACAGGTGGGATTGACTTTGGGGGGAAAGGGTGGGTGGGGAGGGGGACAGAGGGGAGCAAATAAGGGATGGATGTAATACAACAACAATAAAATTAAAAGAAAAATAAAATAAATAAAAAAATAAAGATACAAAGTTTATTAAAAAAAAAGAAAGAAATGGAATTCATACTTTGGTTAAACCACAGGGATATTATATAGAAATAAGTTCTATTTTTGTCTGGGAAGAAAATGGAAAAATATAAAAATGTGATGAAAGGTTTCTTGCAGCTATCTAATTTATCTTAGCAGCATGCTTGTTTCAAAAATAATTATTAATATAATCAACAGTTTTGGAAGATGAAAATTGCATCTAGAGTTAAAGTGGGAAAAAACAACTGTTTTGTGAGGATTAAACTTGATACTGGGACTTATGTTTAGTGATAAGTATGAACACTAGAATATACCTTATATCCATTTATATTTTTTACCATTCTGCCATCTGAATGAGCAACATTAGATCTCAAGATAGTCTACCCACTAAACTGTCAATGAATTCCTATGGAAGAAACTATTTACTCTTGAGATTATATTCCCTGACTGAAGCTTTGAAAAAGTTAATTGTGCTCTCTATTAACTTAATATTTCTAATCACATTAGCTCTGCAAATGCAAAGCAAAAATTATTATTAGTTATCAACCCCTGTTTTCCTGACTTTTATTTTGGTTTATTTGAAATTAATAAGCTATGACCTGCAAAGAGAGAAATATGAAGTCTTTTTGAAAGGTCTTTTATTTGGTAAAAGTAGCTTCTAAGAACGCTATAGATATTAGTATTATTTAGCACTTAATAAGACATAATACGCAGTTTTCATTATATGGTGAATGTACAAAATACCACTATTCTCTATGCTTTAAAATGTTTAATTTGATCTTACGTGAACCTCACCTCAATTTTTAAAATGTTCTCTTCTGCTCAAATTTACTTACAAATTATCAAATGTTCTAATAAACATTTCTTCTTAACTACAAAATATTTCTAGAATTGATGATCATTTAAAGATGTCATTTTTATTTATTTTTAGAGAGAAGAGAAAGGAGAGAGAAAGGGAAGGAGAGAAACATCAGCATGTGAGAGTAGTATAGATTGGTTGCCTCTGGCATGCACCCCAACCAGGGACTAGGCCCATAACCCAGGCATGTGCCCTGACCAGGAATTGAACCAGTGACTGATAGCTTTGTGGTACAGTTCCCAACCAACTGAGCCACATAGATCAGGACTAGAATTGATAACCATTTAGTGCTTCTTCTAATACATACTAGACTTGGCTGGCATTCTCTTCATTAACTCTCCTACAATAATAATATAATGAATATTAGATACAGAATAATCACAGTACTTTATATCTATGAGAGTTTCAGCATTATAGTTTTATTGAAATTCATTGGTAGAGAAATAATTTATGTGAGATATTGATTTATTTTCAGTAATCTAATTTTTTTTTTGAAATCTTGATTTTCCTAAAAAATAAAATAAGGTTCATCAACAACACCAAAAATTCTTTAGTTAATGTCAACTGGCTCCACAGAGCCCTCCAGGTTATCCCTAGGAATCCTAAGAATATTAGAAATAAAATCTCACATTGTTGGTTTACATAAACCACCATTTTCTTTTCTTCAATTACCCTAAAACTAGGTAATCTCTCATTGATTCTCTAAAGTAAGATCTTTTATGTTTCTAAAGATGCTCTGGATATATGACTAAGCTTTTATCTGATATGAATACAACAGGCAATATAGCTTAAGACTAAAGAAATGGTTACTAGCCAGGGAATAAACCTAACTTAGCCTGCTTTATAAAAAGTCATTTATTTCAATAAATTGTCTGTGCTGAAAATTCTAAGGATTCCAGGCTATTTGTTAAACTTCCACTTATTTGAATGCTTGACTGGGTCTAGTCCAGTAGCTTTAATGATGTTTCTAGATGATACATATGCATTAGAAAAGCTGCAATTTTAAGTTTATCGATTTTCTGCATGAACAGATAATTTTCAAGAGAAAGCATGACCTCTTAATCAATAGGAAGTGGGATCTGCCCCACACCAAAAGAGAAAGAACTCTTAATTTCAAGTGTGTTGTTATAAAACAAAAACCTATCAATAATAAACCTAAGAGAAGATTAAAAATTCTTAATATTTATTCTAATAAAACTCCAATAGAGCAAAATATAACCTGATAAAACAGGTCAGTAGAATTCGGAAACTATAATTGCATTCTGGTGGGTTTACATTACACAGACCCATCAGCATATATTTAATTATAGCTGGTAAGGGAAAATTTAGGCATAGCAACTACGAAAAATAAACTACCCTGCACTTCAAAGTATTTAGGATTACTTGGCATATTTTTCCTTAAATTTTTTCTCCCCTGCTAACTTTGAATGTAAAAGTACCACTTTTCCATGGTACTGGTAGTATACATTTTTGCAATATAGTGAAGTATAAGTGGCGCCTAATTGTGCAATTAAAGAGCAAAACAACTAGCAGCATTTTTTGAAATAGCCAAATATAGAAACAATCCAAGTGTCCAAGGGATGAATGAATAAACAAAGTATGGTATATCCATTCAATGGAATATTATTCTGCCTTAAAAAGGAAGGAAATTCTAATATCTACTATAACATGGATGAACCTTATAGTCATGCTAGGTGTAATAAGCCAGTTGCAAAAGGACAAACACTGTATGATTCCACTTATATGAGATACCTAGAATAGTAAAATTCATAGAGACAGAAAGTAGAATACCAGTTGTTTGGGGCCAGAGTACCAGTTGTGGAAGATGGAAAAGTTCTGGAAATGGATGGTAGGGTGATGGCTACACAACAAAGTGAATAAACATAAGGCTGCAGAACTATAAACCTAAAATGATTAAATGATAAATGTTATGTTCTGTATATTTTACCACAATAAAAACACTATACATGTTATTTTAAAGGACAAAAAAAAAAAATGAGAGAAGAAAACAAGAAACAAGAGCAGCAGCACTTGTGTAGCTAGGTTCTAAGCCAAAGGGAAACATTTCACAAAAGCTAGCTAATGTCGCTCCTTTTTACTACAGAATGCTATGCTTCCAAAGAATACCCAACCACATATTGTGCTACTCATCTTAACAAACTTAGTAGTCACCAACAACATGCTCCTTGAGCGATTTTTATGAAGACATCTCATATCTGAAAATACTAGAAAAAGGAGTTCAGTATTAGTTCAGTAGAATTTATGCATATTTAATTATGTTCATCACCAATAATTTTTCAATGAGTATATTTCCATTGACTGCTTTTTTATATTCTCATCAAGGCTATAGGCTCTTTATAACATAAAAAAGTTAACAGCAAGCAATACTTAAACTTTTTATTAAGTGCCCTATTGTGTATCAAACACCACGCGTTGATGTCACTACCACCCTGTGAGGTCAGTGTCTTTATGTCTCTTTTCAATGATAAAGCTGAAACACAGGGAGTCAGCACCTTGCTGAGAAGAGCATATAGTCCTAATGGGAGGCCAACCTGAATCCACCCTGCCAGGACATGGCCCTGTCCATAAGCAGGTGGAAACCAATGGACCTGAAGAATGAAAATTCAGAGCAGTGTAAGAAAATGTTTTAAATAATCTATTTGCAAACTAGGAATATTGCAGGGATTTTGACAATCATCATAACAGTAAATCAAACCTAGGTTAAATATATTTTATGTGTGGGTGGCAATGGAAGGCTACCCATATAGGAATCTTTACGAATATAGCACAGATAGAAACAACCATCTGTCTTATACAGTTTATGTACAGTATTACCAAAGATCAGTTCTTGAGGTCCTTCACCAGTCAAGAAACCTCTAGATTTCTGTTAATTATGTATGTACTTTAAGTGCAATTACAGCCCTAACCCAACTGCTGTGGTTTATCCAGTTGGTTTCTCAGAATCAATTTCTCCCTCTCACTCTCCCCTTGCCCCACCCCCTCCCCATCTCCTCCTTCCTTCCTCCTTCCCTCTCTTCCTCCTTCCCTTCCTCTCTGCCCTCTCTGTCTATCTTTGACTCCACTTACCCACCCCCTCACACACACGCATAAATATACTCTAGTTGTTTCCAAAGTCCAGGAAGACAAGGTACTGCTAAGGATGGTGGGTCTATATATGTAGGCGTGGCTATGGGGTCATGATTGTCGGGCATATGTGAACTAAATAGAGACATTGGCAGGACAGGTATTCCTCTCCATACTTGTGGTGGTTCCTTCATCAGCAATAACACAAAAACACTTGTAAGCATAGGTGGGAAAGAAAACACTCAGGAACACCATTAATAAGCAGATGCAAATACGCAAGGGGGAATTGAAATCACCAGCAGAAAATAAAAAACATCTTCCTTGAAGCATTAAAACCTCTAAGGTGTCTCTACTGAAGCAAGGTATATAGAAAGCTTCTCTTTTAATTTAACTGCTCTACTCTTGAGATTTCAATCAAGAGAAATCCTTCCTAATGTTTAAATACCCTGTCTTCTTTCTTTAACGGACAAGGGAGACAGGCCTGGCAAATGTATCTTCAGCAACAGGGGAGAAGATGATCCTGTTATACCCTCTCTTAGTCTCTGCTTTTCCCCCATATGTTTAGATCTTTCTGAGCACAAAGCCAGCTCTGTTATCACTTCAAGTATTTCAAAGCAAAGTAGGGAAGATATTTATGGTGTTAAGTATAATAATGTTAAATTTTCCCTTTTTAAGCAGCTCTGGTCAAGAGAGCATAATGCTAATCAAAGTTTACAGTACTTAACAATAAGAGTAACTTGCACTCTCACTCTGCTGTTCAGAAACAACCCCACTCCTTCTTCTGCTAGATCACTATGGAGCCCAGAAAACAGAAAGACTTGAGTTGTCTGACCTTCCTTGTCATCCCTCAGGCTGTTGGAAAATAGAAATACATACTTTGATCTCCAATTTATCATTCTTATTTTTACAGTCATAACTTACTTCTCAGGCTTTAAAACAACTGGATTCTAAAAGGACACTGTAAGGTACTTAAATTCTAGTAACTGATCTCAGATGTATGAGGCGATATAAACTCTCTGTAAAAACTTCCTCTTTCAAAATTATCCAGAGAGAAATCCTAAAAAATCTGTCCCCCAAAATGCTATAGAAATTAATCCATTAAACATATTTTTTTAAAGCCTTGGTACATGATAATCAATGAATTGAAAAATCTTTTGAAGGAGTCTTAGCTCCCATCCTGTCATTGCTAATCAATTAATTTTGGTTGTGATAATATGCGATATCAATTATCACCACCTAATCTCCCATGTATCATCTCTATCAACAGACTAGTAGAACAATGCAGATGTTTAAAGTTCAATTTTGTTCACTCAAGCTGAAGAAATTTTCCTAAGAGGTTAATAAAAGTTAAGCCAGACACCATTATGTAAGTATGATAGATATGATGATACATAAATAAGAAAAATCAGCAAACGCTTTTCAACAAGCTGAATCATGGCACACAAAAAAACAAAGTGAAGAGAACAAAGCAGAAAAATAAGAGGGAAAACCATGGTTTTGGCACTGATCCAGAAGAAAAACAAAAAATGTCTATTAGGTGCACAGTCAGAGTAGGACCATTTGTCAAAAGTCTGTAGGAACAAACTTTAAGTGGCTGTCTTACTTGTCTCAAGAGGCAGAATGGAGCTGATGCTGTCAACCACCAATGCTGTAGCTCCAGTCGCAGGAGCTCTAATTTGACCCTCCTGAGCAAGAATCCCAATTAGAAACCCATAAAGGAAGCCAGTTAGACATGGTGCTTTGGGACAAGTCTGACCTAGTGTGTCAATGTCAACTGAAACAAAAGACTAAAGGAACTTTCTCAAGCATGTTGTCTGTTCTAGATAAAAGCTAAGGACCTCTGAGACTCAGTTTTTGAAGTAAGCTTCCCTGAACTAGAATAAGGACAACTGAAATATTGAAAGCTGGCTTGTTCTTTTTTTCCATGCCTGCTGGTGTGCTTTGTGAAAATCGAGGAGTATCATAGAAAGCTATATGTCATATTCTAGCAAAATTAGCTAGTTAAAAATGTTTAATTCATAGTGGTCAAACAACAAGCAATGAAAACTATTCATCTGTAAGTGATTTTAAATCTGGCTTCCTATCTAAATTTGTCATCACTGACAATTCCTTTAGGAATTTCCCCAAATATATACTATGTTGGTATTACATCAACTACAAAGCCAAGAGATCTGTTGAGATACAAACACTAGAGCCTGGTTGGGGATTTAAGAGGGTAAGGGTAAGGGAAAGAAGGATAACATAGGATTTCAACTGTAAATCACAGTGAACCAAGAAAACAGAATGAAACAAAACAAAAGTTCACTCATTTCATCCAGTTCTTGTTGCCAGTGAACCACAAATCAAAGGTCCTTCCTTACACTCCAGTGTAACCTTCTAAAATCACACACAAAAAGTTTTGCATATGTACTTTTTATCTGTGTACAGATACCATAGCTTTCACTAGATTGTCAAGAGTCTGTGACCTAACAAAAATCAAGAGAAACTGTTCTAATTTTACATTAATTTGCATGTGGATTCTAATTACCTGTGATAACACCTGAAGCACCTCTTTTCATTTTCAACTTAAGTTTGACAAAAACATAGGCACAAGCATCATAGACATAGACAAGTGCACAAGACCTAGAGCAAGATCATAAACCTAGTTTTTAGCTGTACAGTCCTTACACAGAGTTTCTGAATCTGGAGAACTTAACAGGATTCCCAGGAAGGATCAAGTGATCAGAACAGTGTAGCCGTGTATTATGCATATGCTCAGTTGGTGAGGAAATTGAGACAAAAGTGCAAAAATGATTTTGATGCAACAAAAATTACTGGGATTTTTTTTTTTAATTTCCTATCTACAAGATCAAGTCTCAATTTAGAAATATGAATTAAGACAACTAAAATTCAAAGAGCATATACAAGTAAGACCATAATAATTTTCAATTAATTCAGCATAGGAAACCATCCCTGGCAAATGACCCCCAGGGTACAGTACAGAGTCAAGTTGTTCCATAATTTAGTCCACAAAGTAAGTTCTGGTGCTTCCTGTGGGGGTTCCCCAGTATAGTCACCTGTACTATTTCATAGGTCCTCAAGGGAACTTTGAAGACAAAATGTACAATGTGTTTTAACTTCCCTAAAGAAAAGATGGCAATAAATTCAAAAACATTTTAATACTCTTGCCACTCTTGATGTATACTCTTGGTTATAATCAGCTGAAGCAAAATAAAATCACTACTATAATTTCATTTCAGATTTATTTTAACATCACTGGTCCTGTCTTATAAAATTTTGAGGGCTATTGGTAACAAAACAACCATCTAGTAACTTAAAAAACACAGCTTTTTACAACTACAACTGCCTGCTTCAATACAGGAGCCATGGCCATCAGGAGAAACAAGCCTGTTGGCAGTCAGCAAACGGCCCACAGCACTGGGGCCGAGCACCACGTGGAGAACCATGCCCGGCACCCAAGCTCACACAATTGAAAGCATGCACATAACTGACATGCCATCATCTGCCACGCGAAAGCCTCCGAATACTTCTATATAAAATTACATGAATGTTGACAAACCACCTGTTGGGACTCACGAAAAATAAATTAATTAAATTGTGCACCACTTTCCCCTATATGTTCCTATAAAATGTGTTCCTTCATTTTCAATGTATATATTTTTGTATATGTACATTGTAAGTGATTTGCTGTACTCAGCCTATGGAAAGTCATAATCATTTAAATTAAGAAAAAAAAAAAAAAAACAGAAAATTAGCTTCATGTTTTAGCTTAGTGAAATGCTTTAAAGTTGGTTTCAGGGGAAGGGAAGGAGGAACACAAAGAACTACTCTTGTTATTTACCAATCTATGTGCTTTCCTATAAATGGCAATGTTTTAAAATTAATTTTATAAAAACACATAAAGCATTTTCTCAATGATACTTCCAATTAAAAGTATCTAGGAAACATAATCAAAAAGTTGCACTCTGTGATAAGGTATAATCTTTTATTCAGAATATGTTATACACAGTACAATGATAACAAGGCCAGGTAGAAATAAACATAAAAGACACTTAAACAGTAAGTTTATTCACTCATTAAACAAATACCTATTTAAATATTTACAGTATTCTAGGAGCAAACGCAAGTCCTAGGGATGAAAAGAAGAATGAGTCACAAACATTTGTTCAAAACTGTCTATAAAGAAGACAGAGATAAAGGCAATTGCTGGAATTAAATGTAATCAGTGGATGAATAGAGGTATGTGTGTAGTATTATGCTTCAGTGATTCGTGGAAGGCTTTATAGGAAACAGGCTTCAGAATTCTAAAGAGAATACTTTGAGTTCTAAAGTTTTAACACTATTTTTAATAAGTTATGTAGTCACATAGTTCAAAATTTTAAAGGAATAAACAGCTATATGGTGAAAAGTATTCTTGTCATACTTGTCCCTAGTGATGTAGTTGCTCTCCCTATAAATAATCAATATTAACATAGGAATTTCTTATAATATCCAAATATTGCTTCACTGATTAACAAAATTTTGCCTACCAAAGACACATGCATAAGTGTGTATTTTATTGTGTACTGATGTATTATGCATTTTATATGTGATTAAAAGCAACCCTATAGTTGGTTTTATCAACTAAATAGGAGAAATTCTTTCACAATGTATACATATATCGAATCATCATGGCTTATACTTTAACTATCTCACAACTTTATTCGTCAATTATTATTCAATAAATCTAAAAGAAAAAAAAATTGAGGCCCTGGCTGGTGGCACAGTGGACAAGGTGTGCTGGCCTGGGAACCCAAAGGTCACTGGTTCGATTCCCAGCCAGGGCACATAACCAGGGTGTAAGCCAGGTCTCCAGCCAGGTCCATGGCTGGAGGCAGGTGAAAGGCAAGCATACATTGATGTCTCTCTCCCTTTCTGCCTCTCTCCCTTACCTTCTCTCCATAAATAATAAATATTTTTTTTAACTGCAGTAAGTAGAACAATCCACAAAAACAGACTTCCAATGTTGCTAAATATCAAGTAAAAATGCCCCTATTAGCTCATGATAAAATTTCTCATTGTAATCCAAAATATAGAAGATCATGAGTAGGAACAAAATAAAAGTAAATATTGGGTTGGCCAAAAAGTCCACTTAGTATTTTCCTTAAAATAAAAGACACAGGGAGAACCAAGATGGCAGGGAAATAAGTGGCACTACACCAATCTCCTCCCAACACCAAACTGGAATTACAACTTAATTGGGGAGAAATCATCAAGAATAACCAACAGAACACCAACTGGAGAGAAGTCTTATTACCATGGACAGAACAGAAGAGCTGATTCACCACAAAGTGACGAGTAGGAAGTGCAGAGACACAAGAGGATTGGTGAGGCTCCAACAGGCAGTAGCTGAAAGGACAAAGAAACATCTCAGCAGCCAGGGGTTCCACCTGAGAAGGGTGGGATCTAAACCCCAAACTGGGCTTCCCAGCCTACAGCAACACAGCTGAGAGTTAAATAGCACCCAGCTGGGAAAAGCAAAAAGCCGCCAGGTTTAGCCGGCTTGACAGAAACCTAGTTCTTAAAGGGACCATGCACAAAAATACAGTAGCACCCACCTACCCTGGGCTCCAGCAGAGGGAGGGCAGAGTGGACTAGAGACACTTAAGGAGGGTTTGGGGAAGTGGCTTTAGGGGGAGAGTTGAGGGAGCAGCCCGTGAGTCCAGTGCTAACCTATCCACCATACAGCCAGCAGACCACTCAGCTCCAAAGGTTGGGAGCCTGAGGGGAAGCCACAGCCCCACCCATAAGAATTAATCCGACCCACCCAGGATTGCCTAAACCTGACCTCAGGTCACAGGTTGATTGGATTAACAACTGAATTAATCTCCCCCGCCAAGAGGTGCCTAAAACTGGCCACTGATCATAGACTGATTGGATTGACAACTAAAAAGGACAAAGACAGTGGATCTCTGGTAGTTTCCAACTGGCTGACTAGGCCTAGACTGAGACACAAACTGACGTCACCAAGCACAGATCCAGGAAGTAAAAGAAGTGCACCTCTACATCACAGAAGGACACACCACTAAGACAGTAAGTCAAAGCAGACCAATCCAAGAAGTAGAAACAAACAAGAGCCACCTAAAATGGGGAGACAAAGAAATAAACCCTCAGCAAAAGGAAAGGAGGAATCCCCAGGAAGAGTGCAAAATGAAATAGAGGTAAGCACACCCCCAGACATGGAATTCAAAATAATGGTGATAGAGAAGCTCAATGAGCTCAGCGAGTTCCAAAGAAAACTACAAACAACTCCAGGGGAACTACGAAGAACTCCAGGGAAGCTACAGGGAATTTACTAAGAACTACACCAGCATTAAAAAGGACATGGAAACCATCAATAAGAGCCAGGAGGAAATGAAGAATACAATTTCTGAATTGAAGAACACAGTAGAAGGAATCAAAAGCAGGCTAGAGAAAGCAGAGGATCAGATCATTGAGCTGGAGGTCAATGTAGAAAAAAATTCCCAGGCAGGGCAACAAAATGAAAAAAGACTGAAAAAGAATGAAGAGGTTTCAAGAGAGCTGTGAGACAACATGAAACATAATAATATCCGTATCATAGGGCTACCAGAAGGAGAAGAAGAGAAGCAAGGGATAGAAAACCTCTTTGAAAAAGTAATGACAGAAAACTTCCCTAACTTGAGGACAGAAAAAGTCATTCAAGCTCAGGAAGCACAGAGGGTCCCAAGGAAGATGAACCCAAACAGGTCCACTCCAAGACACATCATCATGAAAATGGCAAATTTCAAAGACAAGGACAGACTCCTAAAAGCGACAAGAGGGAAACAGCTAATAACATACAAGGGGGCTCCAATAAGGTTATCAGCTGATTTCTCCATAGAAACACAACAAGCCAGAAGGGAATGGCAAAAAAATATTTCAAGCAATGAAAAACAAAGGCCTGCAACCAAGAATAATCTACCCAACAAGGCTCTCATTCAAAATGGAAGGTGAAATAAGGAGTTTCCCAGACAAAAGAAGGCTAAAAGAATACAGCTCCACCAAACCAGGGTTTGCTTTAAGAAGATGAAGAAACAGAAACACAGACAGGAACACAGGTACAAAGGGAAAAATAGATAATGAGTAAGTACCTATCAATACCCATCAATAACCTTACAGGTAAATGTATTAAATGCACCAATCAAAAGACAGGGTAGCTGAATGGATAAGAACCAACTTTAAATTATGAATGTTTTAAAATAATCTTGTTATAAATAGACTTTACTAAATAAGGTGTAATTTTGTATATTGCTTGTTATCTGCTGGTTAAGTTTTCTTAGATTGGAACTATTTCACAAAATTGGAAAATCATGTTCCTTGCAATAACTCAGAAAAATTAAATGCAGTTAAGGAAGAAGAAAAAAGAAAGAAAATGTGTATGTATATTACATAGAAGACATGCTATCTTTCTTATTCACTTACAAAATATGTGCTTATTTGTGGGTAATATATAGATTTTGTTACCAATTTATGTTTTAAATAGCAACCAACTGATCATGGGTGTGTTGTGAAATCAGTCAATCTTTAGGTTAGAAAAGATGCTGAGAATGAAGACCAATTTGGATGGAAGTTGCAAACTACTAAACTATATGATTCGTGTACATAGACAATATATATTCTTATATTAACATGTAAATTAGATGAGATTCCTTTCAAATAGATCATGGAAATATACATTTCCAGTTATGAAGGCTCCCAAACTGTGGAATGAATGCTATAGTAAATTTTATTGTCAAAATGTGAACATACCTAATCTGTACCTCAATAGACTCTTAAATAGTTAAGGGATTAGTTTAGGACCACATAGGAAGTCAACCACAAGTTTAAAAAATAGCTAG
The DNA here is from genome assembly GCA_004026585.1 of Noctilio leporinus. Classification (NCBI taxonomy): domain Eukaryota; kingdom Metazoa; phylum Chordata; class Mammalia; order Chiroptera; family Noctilionidae; genus Noctilio; species Noctilio leporinus. The sequence goes on along the minus strand of PVIW01003594.1, from coordinate 49,657 downwards.
AATACTATTGTATTCTATTTACATCCTAGGGATTTTTATTTTTTACCTCAACTTAGTAGACATAATAATGCATGTGCCATTATTTATGAAGGCTTCAACCTGTAAAACACATGTAGAGGAAAAATAGAGGGTATTGAAAGAAGTAAGACCCGTGCACAGCCTAAATAAATAAATAAATAAATAATCTATTTAAGATGGAAAACTCCAAAGAGAATAAGTTGTAGTTCCAATAACTTAAAATAAAGTTGAGTTGTATTATTGGAGGGGGGAGGATCTGACTCAAAATCAAATTCATTTTTTACTATGGATTTGGCACTGTCTCTAGGACAACTTTCACAAAAGTGAGTTCTGCAATACACCATTTCTGTGATATATTTCACAAAAACAGCATTCCAGAGTAAAATAAGTATTGAAGAAAAAGAAAAAACTGCTGAATTTTGCTACAAAATATCTAAAATACTATCATTTAACATGTAATAATTATGTAAGCTATTGGCATACTTTAAATTTTTTGTACTAACTCTTCAAAATCCGGTATGTTCTTTAAATATGTGTAAAAATATGTATGTGTATAAATGTATTTTGAATGTGTTTGGTAATATTGCAATTCATATTACTTAAAAGAGTGATTCTTTAAAGAAATGAATTAACATAGGCATTTCAAAATAATAAAAAGAAAACTTTTTTTTTTAATACAAAGACACAGCCCTGGTTGATGGGGTTCAGTGGATTGAGCACTGGTCTGGGAACCCAAAGGTTGCTGGTTCAATTCCCCAGTCAAGGCACATAATCAGGATGCAAGCCAGGTCTCCAGCAAGATCCCCAGCTGGAGGCAGGTGAAAGGCAACCATATATTAATGTTTCTCTCCCTTTCTTCCTCCCTCCCTTCCCCTCTTTCTAAAAATAATGAATAAAATCTTTTTAAAAAATAAAAATAAAAGACACATATTAAGTTTCACCAATAACTTCATTGATTTGGGTATTTTGAGTTTGTCAGCTATCTCCAGCATGGTAGAACACTGATTGTTGTCAGTTCATGTCTCAACTTGATTGCCATCAATTTCAACTGGTCTACCCCACCCTGGAACGTCATCTAGAGAGAAATCTCCAGTTCAAAAGTTTGCAAACCAAGTTTGACATGTTCAATCAGTTGTAGCACCTTCTCCATACACTGCACAAATCATTTTTTGCATTTCAGTTGTGTTTTTACCTTTTTTGAAATAATAAAGCACAATATGCTGAAAATAGTGCTTATTTTCTTCAATATTAAAATGGCTACACAAGCCCTGGCTGGTAGCACAGTGGATAAGGTGGCGGCCTGTGGACCCAAAGGTTGCAGGTTCGATTCCCCAGCCAGGGCACATAACAAGGTTGCAAAACAGGTCTCCAGTCAGGTCTGTGGCTGGAGGCAGGTGAAACACAACCATACATTGATGTCTCTCTCCCTCTCTGCCTCTCTCCCTTCCCTTCTTTCTAAAAATAATGAAATAAAAAATTATTTTAAAAAATGGCTACACAAAAACTCACCAATTTTGATCATTATCGTTGATGCACATTGATACAACTACTGTCGCAATACAATCTAACAAAACTGTTTTGAATGAAGTTAAAGACAACTCAATACTATTAGAGTCATCTTACAGAAAACAGAAGACAAATGAAGTTTTTGGCTAACCTAATATAAGACACTACAGTAATGCGTGGGTAGCAAACATAAGGTCTGCAGGCCGAATCCAGCCCTCCACCTTGTTTTATCCAGCCCGGCATCTTTGTCCTGGCACCTTGTTTCTACCTGCCTCGCTTAACTATGAAGGAGTAGTTATATTTATACAGTCTTAAATTACATTCAGCCCTTTGAAGGCAACCATGAGGCTGATGTGGCCCCTGGTGAAAATGAGTCTGACACCCCAGCTTTAGTGGATGAAAAAAGAAAATGGCAAGAATATCATAAAATGTATTCTCCAGTACACAGGCTTTAAGTCTAAAGTTACTGTCACTGGTTCAGTTAAACATATAACTCAAGTGGCTCTCACTACATACAACCTAACCAAATGTTCCCAATGCTCATAGTGGCAGTTCTGGTGACATTTTTTATAAGAAAATAAAAAAGTAGCCACCTGACTGGTGGCTGAATGGATACGCGTCAGCCTGCAAACTCAGTTGCTGGTTCAATTCCCAGCCAGGGCACATAATGAGGTTGCGAGCCAGGTCTCCAGCCAGGACTGTAGCTGGAGGCAGGTGAAAGGCAACCATACATTGATATTTCCCTTCCTTTCTTCCTTCTTCCCTGCCTTTCTCTCTAAAAATAATGAATAAAATCTTTTTTAAAAAAAGTACTTATTAGGGTCAGTTCTCACTCTTCTTCATAATAGAGACCTGCAAGAGGACACAAGGTGGACAGACTCCTCTGCTCCCACTCTTCTCACCCTCAGCAGCACCTTATCATCCTTTGCTAGGTCTATACCTGCACTCCACTAGCTCCTCCTCTCAAGCTTTCTCCCAAATAGCTACAGTGGCTAACAGATAAGTGATTTGGATAGTATGAAGCATGGCTTGCAGCACAGAATAGGTGAATGAAAGAGAAAAAGAAAGAGCTATGGAAAGCATTCACTGTGAAGAAAATAATCAGCAAAAGTCCCCAATCTTAAGCATTCTAACCTCATGAGACAGGGTTCTGGGTTTGAGGTGAGAATTTCAGCAGGTTTAGAATATCATCAACATTGGGGACAGTTCCTACCACTTTGGAAATGGCAGAGTGGAATCCTTGGGCACAGAAGAAATATTCATGAACTAAGAGGGTCAAAAATATGTAAGTAATGCCAGGACTGGTGTGGTTCAGTTGGTAACTAAGAGGTTCCAGGTTCAATTCCTAGTCAGGACACATATCTAGGTTGCAGGTTCAATCCTAAGTCTGGGCTCATAAGGGAGGAGGCAACAATTAATGCTTTCCCTTGCATCAACATTTCTCTCTCTCCCTTGCTCTCTCTCTAAAAGCAATGAAAAATATATCCTCAGCTAAGAATTAAAAAATTAAATATGCCAGTAAGTAGGCTAATAGGCATCTGACACAAACAGAATAATCTCATAAAATAACAAGGCAATCAGAAAAATGAGATTGTTAGCAAGGTAGAAAATATAATTGATTACCAAAGTATAAATTAAAAAAAGTTTTAAAATTATGCACTTTCAAAGAGGTCAAAGTGTAAAGTAAAAAAAATTTAACTTAATTACCAAATTTTGTTACTTTACATATTCTATGTTCATGGATGGGAAGAATTAACATCATTAAAATGTCCATACTACCCAAAGCAATCTATAGATTCAATGCAATCCCAATTAAAATACCAATTAAATAGAAAAAAATACTTCAAAAATTTATATGGGGCCAAAAATGCCCACAAATAGCCACAGCAATCTTGAGAAAGAAGAACGAGGTAGGAGGAATCACAATACCAGACATCAGATTATACTACAAGGCTACTGTCATCAAAGTTGTCTGGTACTGGCATAAGAATAGATATATAGATCAATGGAACAGAATAGATATCCCAGAAATAAACCCAGGACTCTATGGTTAATTAATATTCAACAAAGGGGGAAGGGACATAAAATGGAGTAAAAACAGTCTCTTCAACAAGTGGTGTTGGGAGAACTGGACAGCAACATGCAAGAAAATAAAACTAGACCACCAACTTACACCATACACCAGAATAAACTCAAGATGGATAAAGGACTTAATCATAAACAGTGCCACCATAAAGGTCATAGAGAAAAATATAGGCAGTAAAATTTTAGATATCCTATGCCAAAATATATTTACTGATACTTCAACAAGGGCAAAGGAAATAAAAGAACAAATCAACAAATGGGACTATATCAAATTGAAAAGTTTCTGTTCAGCTAAAGAAAACACCAGCAAAATTCAAAGGGAGCCAACTGTATGGGAAAACATATTTGCCAATGATACCTCAGACAAGGGTTTGATCTTCAAAATATATAAAGAACTAACGCAACTCAACACCAGGGAGACAGACAGCCCAATTAAAAAATGGGTAAAGGACCTGAACAGACAACTCACTGAGGAAGACATACAAAGAGCCCAGAGGCATATGAAAGAATGTTCAACATCACTAGCTATCAAAGAGATGCAAATTAAAACCACAATATGATACCACCTCACACCTGTTAGAATGGCAATCATCAACAAATCAACAAACAACAAGTGTTGGCGAGGATGTAGGGCAAAGGGAACCCTGGTGCATGGCTGGTGGGAATGCAGGCTGGTGCAGCCACTATGGAAAATAGTATGGGGTTCCCTTAAAAAACTGAAAATGGAACTGCCTTTTGATCCAGCAATTCCACTACCAGGACCCTGAAACACCAATTCATAAGAACCTATGTACACCTATGTTCACAGCAGCACTATTTACAATAGCCAAGTGCTGGAAACAGCCTAAGTGCCCATCAGTGGATGATTGGACCAGAAAACTTTGGTGCATTTACACAATGGAATACTACACAGCAGAAAGAAAGAAGGAACTCCCACCCTTTGCAACAACATGGATGGAACTAGAAAGTATTATGCTTAGTGAAATAAGCCAGTCAGTGAAAGACAAATACCATATGATCTCACCCATTTCAGGACAATAATGAACAAAACAAACAACAAACAAAACAGAACCAGATACATGAATACAGTGAATAGACCTTCAATGGGCAGGGGAAAGGGGAACAGGGGGAGGGGGGAGGAAGAGGCAAAGAAGAGGAGCAGTTTAGTCAAGAAACTAGTATAGAAGAACCATGCACATGGACAACAAGTGGAATTGATTTTGTGGGGGAGTGGGTAGGTGGGGAAGGGGACAGAGGGGAGTAAAAAGGGGATGGATGTAATACATCAATAAAATTAAATTTAAAAAAAGAAAGAAATTGCTAATAAAAATGTAACCAATTTCTCTTACAATATGTAAGTAGAAAAACTATAAAAAGCATCATGCTTAAATAGGAATGGTGTAATAAATTAACTACAGTTTAAGTATAGGTACCAAACTCCACATTGTTTTTTCTAATTTAGTTACTACTATAAAAAATTGTATTTCTTTGCTTTACTTATAGTCAAGATGCATCCATAAATAGGAAAGATCTAAAAACATATATAATTCCATAGCTCATATAAGAGTCCCTAAAAACTAAGCATATATTAAAATTAAAGAGAAGAAGAAACCTCTTTGGTTCATTTTTAGTAATGTTTAAATTAACAAAATGAAGTCAAACAAAAATTTTAAGATACCTTTATAAATAGATCAAATTTTTAGGAGAAAATAAAACTGTCTTGGAAACTGGCCATAATTAACCCAAGATAATAAATACTATGACAACTTTATTTACTCAATTTTAAGGATATAGATGCCAAACTACCTTTAAATTGAAGGTAAAGAAAGGCAGAGATTTTTACATATTTTTATAACTAAGTTTGCCCTTATCATGGATAAACCACTACCAACCACCTAAAAGTTCTCTTGTGATGAACCTCCATCCATCTGCACTATTTAGCACACTCCAATAAGCAGAAGAGTTTTATTGTTGGTCCAACAGAGAATCAGTGAGCTGGAGGTCAGCAGGAAGAGCTGTGGGACCCAACCACTGACCCCAAGGGACAACCAGTGACCCATTGACCTGACTTGTGAGAAAAGAACTAAAAACTGTCATTAAAATTCATTGTTTTTATTTTTACTCAAAAAATAAAGTTTTAAATAAGCATACCCCCAAATTCCTCTACCATTTGCATATTCTATAATTGACAATGTTATCTTTCATTACAATATATCTTTTTCTCTTATGAATTTGAATATTGTCAGACTGGAAATATTATACAAGAAATATCTATAATATTCTACATGTTTCAACTTTTTACATAGACTTCAATTTGAGTATGTTCTAGGTCAGTTGTTCTCAATAAGGGCAATTTTGACCCCAGGTAAACTTGAAAATCTCTGGAAATTTGATTCTCCTGATTAGAGAATTCTACTGACATCTGTTGGGTGAAGACCAAGAACTCTACTAAGCATCCTACCATGCACAGGACAGCCTTCTAAAACAAAGAATTACCAATAATGTCAATATTGTTCTATTTGATAGCAAATCAAGTTAGTTCTTGTAACTTATTTACCTTATAACCTAATAAATCAATTATTTTTTTACCCCTAAATATTTACAACAGGTAATACTATGTTATACCTATTATAGAATTACCTGTGTTGATTGTTCAAATATTGCAGGTTGCAAGCCAGGTCTCCAGCCAGGTCTGTAGCTGGAGGCAGGTGAAAGACAACCACACATTGATGTTTCTCTCCCTCTCTGCCTCTCTCCCTTCCCCATCTCTAAAAACAATAAAATCTTAAAAAAAATTTTTTAATAATTAAAAAAATATATTAGTTTACTGAACTCTTGACACTGAATCTCAATTTAGAAGGAAGAGATGAGGGAATGTATATTTCTATCCAGACAGAATGCTTTCCCTGCCCTCCAAATTTTGAAAGCCAAAAATTTTCTTTGTTTTATATAATAAAGTTTTTGTTTTCCACACTTAAATTATAGAAGTTATGTCTAGTTCCTTAAAATTTTCAGAAAAACAAATATAGTATTTTAGTTACTATTGATATATAAACATTAATATTTTATAGTATACTGAATCTGGAAAAGATGTTGGAGTTCATTTATAAAACTGTCATTTACATTCATTTATTTGTTCATTGGATTCCACATATAAGTGAAATCATATAGTACTTATCTTTCTCTAACTGGTTTAACTGGTTTATTTCACTTAGCATAATACTCTCCAGGTCCATCCATGCTGTTGCAAAAGGTAAGGTTTCACCTTTTTTTATAGTTAACTAGTATTCCATGATGTAAATGTACCATTGTTTTTCCATCCAGTCATCTACTGATGGGAACTTGTGCTTCTTCCAAATCTTGACTATTGCAAACAACATTGCAATGAACACGGGGGTGCATATATTCTTTCAAATGAGTGTTTCAGGTTTCTTCTAATGTATTCCCAGAAGTAAAATCCCTGGGTCACAAGGCAGATCCATTTTTAACTTTTAAAAAAATTACTTACTGATTTTATGGAGACAAAGGAAAGGAGAAAGAGAAAGAGACTTTGATTTGTTGTTCCACTTATTGATACATTCATTGGTTGATTATTATATGTGCCCTGATCAAGGATCAAACCCACAACCTTGGCATATCAGGATGACACTCTAACCAACTGAGGTACCCAGCCAAGGGACATTTTTAATTTTTTGAGGTAACTCCACATTGCTTTCCACAGTGATTGCACCAACCTGCATTCCCACCAAAGGTGTATGAGGGTTCTCCTTTCTACACATCCCCATCAACACTTGTTGCTTGTTGACTTACTGATGATAGCCACTCTGACAGGTATGAGACTATATCCCATTGTGGTTTTAATTTGTATCTCTCTGATGGCTATTGATGTTGAGCACCTTTTCGTATGTCTATGGGCTATCTATATGTGTCCTCTTTGAAGAAATGTCTATTCAGGTCCTTAGCCCACTTTTTAATTAAATTGTTTGTTTTTGTTTTTGGTGTTGAATTTTATAAGTGCTTTATAAATTTTAGATTTTAACCCCTCGTCAGATGTATTATTGGAGAATACAAGAAGGGACTCAAAAAGTGGTTTATTCATTAAAAATATTATGTATATATTCTTACATGGTTAAACTTCCATCACCTTCAAAGTACTCTCCATTTGATGCAATACACTTATCACAACATTTTTTCCATAACTTAAAACAGCTTTGAACTGGTCAATTTTGATGCCTTTTAGTGTTTTGCCATTTGTTGTTTCCCCTCTTCCACACTGGCAAACCATTTCCCTTTGAGGACTTTTGTCATCTGGGAAACTTAAAAAAATGTTGCTTGGGATGAGATCGGGTGAATGGGGAAGGTGGGGCACAGGAGCCTACTGGGTATTTTTCCATCAAAAACTGCTGAACAGTCAGTGCAGTGCGAGCAGGTGCGCTCACAAATCACCCATCATGAAACAGGCAAATGCACTGAAAGTCTTCAAAAATTTTTCACTGAAACCGAACACAGTCTCTCACAACACCACCAGCTGGTACACTGATACAGATGGGTTTTAGAACACTTGCCTACCAGGAGAAACCTGTACCACAAGGGGCCTTCCCTCCAGAAGATAATTCAGGTTTTCTTTGGGTACCCCCTTATATCTTCTCCCAGTCAATGGACTGTCTTTTCATTGTGTTGATGGTCTGCTTTGTTGTGCAAAAACGTATTAATTTGATATCATCCCTTTGTTTTTGTCTTTTGTTTCCCTTGCCCAAGGAGATATATTAGAAAAAAATATTGCTATGAGAAATGTCTGAAATTCTACTATGTTTTCTTCTAGAATCTTTATGGTTTTTAACCTAACATTTAAGTGTTAACATTTAAGTTTATGCTTGTGTATAGAGTAAGAAGGTGATCTAGTTTTTTATTTTTTGCATATATCTGTGCAATTTTCCCATAACTGTATAGGTTTTGCCTCCTTTGTCAAACATTAATTGGCTATAAATGCATGGGTTTACTTTTAGGCACTATTTTATTGATTTATATCAGTAATTTTCAAACCTTTCATCTAATGGCACACATAAACTAATTACTAAAATTCTGTGGCAGAACAAATATATTTATTGCTGATCTGACAAAAAAATAGGTATAATTTTCATTCATTCATGCTGGGTGGCTATTGTTGTGCTGGCTGTTGTCATTTTTTTATTGGACAATCTAAGAAAAAAGAGGTCAGTGCCCCTGACTAAACATTCAGCAATTGATTGCATGTTTTAAAAATCTTTGTAGTGCAAAGATGCAGTTGAAAATCGCTTATCTATATGTCTGTTGTTAGGCCAGCTGTTTTGATTACTTTGGCCTTGTAGTATAGTTTGATATCAGGTAGCAAGATTCCTCCAACTTTGTTCTTCTTTCTCAAGATTACTGTGGCATTTGGGGGTCTTCTGTGGTTCCATATAAATTTTTGGAATATTTGTCCTAGTTCTGTGAAATATGCCATTTTCATCTTGATGGGAATTGTGTTGAATCTATAAATTGTGTGCAGTGATGTTAATTCTTTCTGTCCATGAACACAGAATGTTTCCACTTATTTGTAACTTCTTCAATTCTTTTTTCAGTGTCTTATAATTATGCAAGTACAGGTTTTATTACATCTTTCGTTAAATGTATTCCTAAGCATTTAGTTCTTTTTAAAGCAATTGTGAATAGAACTGTTTTCTTAGTTTCCCTTGATGATAGTGCATTATTAGTGTACAAAATGCATCTGATTTCTGGATGTTTATGTTGCATCCTGCTAATTTACTTAATTCATTTATTAGTTCTAGTAGGGGTGTGTGTGTGTGTGTGTGTGTGTAATCTTTAGGGCTCTTCATATACAGTATCATGTCATCTGCAAATGATGACAGTTTTACTTCTTCCTTTCCAATTTGGATGTCTTTTGCTGCTTCTTGTCTAAAGCTGTGGCCAGGACTTCCAGTACTATGTTGAATAAAAGAGGTGAAAAGTGAACATCCCTGTCTTGTTCCTAATCTGAAGGGAAACACTTGTAGCCTTGCCCATTAATAAGTGCCAAGCTGTTTGGAGTCTCAGGACACCTGCAATTACTACACATTACTATGTTTTGTTTCCTATAAGGCACTGTTGCTCTCTGAAATTATATTTGTTTAGTTGACTTTTGTTTGCTTTTCCAAACAAAATGTAAATTCAATGCACTTAGCATTTGGTTTGAAATAAGGAATGCCTGGAGTCAAGGAGACCACTTCAAAATGAGTTGGACTAGTACAGAAATCAGAATAGGTGTGGCTGAAAAAGAGCTAGATGGAAAGAAAGTGATGTGAGTCAGTTTATGTGCCCTTCCCCCACCACTTTTCAAAAATTGCTTTTTGGCCAAAGCAGCCTCGGCAGCAGCCATTTCCAAGGTCCTGGAGCTGGGTCACTGCTGGAGCAGCCTGTGCCCTGAGAGGACATCCGAGACACTGGCTGGACTAGACTGCAAGGAACTGGAATTGTGGCAGCTGCTTGGAGATGCAAGTGACACAGTGCAAAAGGGCAGAGGAGTAATACCCTCCTCTCTGGGATAGGAGGGAGGCAAATTTTGACTCATAGGAATTTTAACTAATTTTAACAGAAGAGAGACAATGGGTTAATTCTTCTCTTTTTCTCTCCCTGAGAGACTATTCTGACATGTGGTTCATATGTCGTCTCTGATGATGTCCTGGGAAACTGAGCAAGCTTTAGGGAGCTTGCTAGGAAGCTGTAGCCAGGTTGGAAGTGGACCACCTTACACTTACTCACCACAACTATCTTCCATTCTCCCTGCCTTGTTTCTCTCCCCCCAAACCCTTGCCTCTTCTCAGGGTTTGCAATCCCCCCCCAGTCAAGTGCTGGCATGTAAGCTTCCCACTCAGGCTCTGTTTCCTGGGCAGCCCAGGCTCAAAAGCCATCCTGTTTAGGAAAAGAAATGCAACCCAGCACTTGGCTGTATCTGGATTTGTGAGCATGTCTAGGGATCTGTACAATGTTATTGAGTTGGTGGCATAGACTTAAATGGCCAGCTCATGAGCCCAAAATTGTTTTCACCAGAGACTGCAGCCATATACAAACAAGAGTTTTTGTCTTATATGATGACAGGATGTGCAAGATGGAATATGAAGTAACTGAAGGTGAAAGAGGTGGGTTAGCAACATGCAGAGAGAAGCAATGTGGAAATTGAAGCAGACTAATTGCAGAGGATCAACCATTTCCCCTCAGCAGGAAATTCTGTGAAGTGTTGCACAGGAGTCTTTGGAAGCCCGAACAGCATAAACGGCTAAAGGTGTTTTCTGATGAATGAGGCTTTATTTCTTTGGCAGGTAAACTAAGTCTGACTTTGGGAACAAGAACACCTGGACACCAGCTCAGCTCTTGAGCTGTTCCAAATTCCTCATATCGGGTTCATTACGAGAAGCCACCTGTGTGGCTCATCCAATCCTGCCAGTTTCTGGTTCTGATCTATTGCAATACACCAGACTCATTTCTAATTATAGAAGTAAAATAAATAATTCATGGGGATTTCCTGACCCTTCAGCTTAGAGCCCATGTGAAACTGGTCTATGCTGATGATCACAGAATTCCAAATTGCTTCAACACTTCTGCTAAGTAATTACCTAATCCAAGTAGTAAAACCTGAGTAATATATATTACGAGTGGCATGGCTCAGTTTTAATTAGTGAAAACTATGAAATAAAAAATGTTTTCTCAGGAAATGCTTCTGGAACAGAATGCCATGTATTTGCTAAACTGTTTCCTGTTTTCTTGGGCACACAATGGAATATGGGCAGAAATAACCTGGACAGCTCTTAGCCCTCTATGCAAATCCTCTGATTTTACTCTTTCCCTATCCATTGTTTTATTTTAGTATACATTTATTGATTCTGTTATTATAGTTGTCCCAACTTTTCCTTTTTCCCCCTTCACCCAGTACCCTCCCTCCCTCCAGCAATCTCCCCTCTTCTTATATTTCTTTTTTTTTTTTTTTTAAGATTTTATCCATTATTTTTAGAAAGAGAGGAAAGGAGGGAGAGAAACATCGATGTATGGTTGACTTTCACCTGCCTCCAGCTGGGAACCTGACTGGAGACCTGGCTTGCAACCTGGGTATATGCCCTAGCTGAGAATTGAACCATTGACTTCTGGGTTCTTATGCCAGTGCTCAATCCACTAAGCCACACCAGCCAGGGCAATTATGTTTGAAAAAGAAGAGGAGGAGCAAGAAACTGAAAAATTATTTGAAAAAAACAATGAAAGAAACCTTCCCCAATTTGGTGAAAAGAAATAGACATACAAGCCCAGGAAGCACAGAGTCCCAAGCAAGTTGGACCCAAAGACTAACACACCAAGGCATATCATAATTAAAATGCCAAAAATTAAAGAAAAAGAAAAAGTCTTAAAAGCAGCAAAAGAAAAAGAGTTACCTACACAGGAGTTCCCATAAGACTTTCTATCAACTGAGTTGTCAAAAAAAAAACTTTGCAGGCAAGAAAGGACTGGCAAGAAATATTCAAAGTGATGAAAAGCAAGGACCTTCAACCTAGATTACTCTGTCCAGCAAAGCTATCATTTAGAACGGAAGGGCAGGTCAAGTGCTTCCAAGACAAGGTAAAGCTAAAGGAATCTCTATCCACTGTTGATAAGAAAGGAAGACAAAGCCCTGAAGGGATGTTAGCCCAGAAATGAAATGAAAGGACCCTGAATCCATGAATGAGTACATGGAGCAGTGACAACCCCTTCACCCACACCTCCATCTCCACACTGGATGTGACAGCAACAAGAAATGCACATTTATGCTAAGAGATTGGATTTGACTTTGGGGGGATGGGTGGGTAGGGAGGGGGACGGAGGGGAGCAAAAGGCGATGGATGTAATACAACAACAATAAATACAAATGAAGAAAAAAGAAAAAGAGAGAGATCGGATTTGGAGGAATTGCTGGTTAAAACAGCAATTGTATTGCACCTATCCTGACTAGTGCAACATAATTTCAAGTTCATAATTCAAATAAGATTAACAACATTAATTTAATCATTTCCATGACAAGATGATTCACTTCATTTATTTATTATTCAGTAGGTCTCTAGGGATCATCTTTTAATGACTGGACAAGAGTAAATAAAATTATGCAAATCAATTGATTATGCAAATCTCTGAGAGTTTCTAAGTTAAATGAGGGTATTTTTTGTTCTATTAAATATTTTAAGTATTTCCACAAGTTGATTTATGATATAAATTAGCAATATAAAACTTCAACCCAGTCTTTATCTGAATAATCACAATTATATCTAGGTTGATACACCTTCATTTTCCTGTTTGTTAATAATTTGCTTATTATTAAGCCTGGTTGGTCAGAGAAATACAATCTCTGAACCATCTAGCTGAACCTCATTCTGGGGCTTTAGACTCCATACCTGAACTCAGAGAGCCATCTTTTAAATGCTTACAATAAAAGATATTACCTCCAAATAGAAAAACAACGTGATGATATGTTAATATGACCACAGCATGTAGCACTATCTGCTCATGGAATAAGATTGTATATTCTCTGGGGTAACAAAAAAAAGAATTCAAGTATACCCATTAACCTAATTTAGGTTTTAACTTCAATGGTTAATAAACAAGAAAAGGCAATATTTTAATTTTTGAAATAAAGTTTTACAAACTTCAAGCAGAATACGTGAAGTGATCACAGAGTCTCTATGCATTAGTCTGAGGAAGAAAACACATCTCAACTTTAACCACAGTCAAGACTCTAAGTCAATTATTGGGGTCAGTCATCTCTAATAATTTCCAACCATCAACATAAAAAAGGAAACCAACGAAATATGGAGAAAAATTGCAATGAATGTATATATGCACATTTTTAAGATATTTAAAGGGAATTGTGGATACTCTACATTGTTAAAAAATAACTAAGATTAGTAGTCATGATGGTGTAAACTAGTGAGAACAATTACAATTCACATTAAGTTTGTGCTATTTCCATGGCATTAGGAACTTCATAAGTACATTAAATGTAATATAAATAGTATTTTAACATAGGGTTTGTTTCTAAAAGAGAACTTGTACATCAGTAAACAGGTGTTCAGTGTACCGTTTCCTGAGCTGAAGCACCTTCAGTATCAGAGAGCACCTGGAATTCCCACATTAAAATTTCTGATTTTGTGGAAATGATGAAATAAAGATAATTAGGTGCTGAATGTTGTATGATTGGAAGTTGTTTGTTTTTTTTTTTTAGACTTTATTGTTTTTAGAGATAGGGGAAGGGAGGTAGGAAAAAAGGGAGAGAGGCGTCAATGTGTGGTTGCCTTTCACCTGCCTCCAGCTGGGGACCTGGCTTGCAACCTGGTTGTGTGCCCTGGCTGGGAGTTGAGCCAGCGACCCTTGGGTTTGCAGTCCGGTGTCAATCCACTGAGACACATCAACCAGGGCTTGATTGGAAACTTTTAATATCTAAGTTTAATATTTTGTAGTTATTTAATAGAGGGCGAGAGGGCGAGTGTGTGTGCATGTACATGCTTGTGGAGGCTACGGAAAGGGGGCACTGATAGGTGATGCTGATATTGGAGTGCATCTGAGGCTGTTGTAGACATATGTGGGTTGTTGACTACAACATTGCCAATGATTATAACCCAAGAAAAGCTCAAAAAAAAAAAAAAATTTCTGATTTTGCCCTGGCTGGTAGCACAGTGGATAAGGTGCCGGCCTGCGAACCCAAAGGTCGCAGGTTCGATTCCCCAGCCAGGGCACATTACCAGGTTGCAAACCAGCTCTCCAGTCAGGTCTGTTGTGGCTGGAGGCAAGTGAAACGCAGCCATACATTGATGTCTGTCTCCCTCACTGCCTCTCTCCCTTCTCCTCTTTCTAAAAATAATGAAATAAAATCTTTAAAAAATTTTTTTCTGATTTTTTGAGCTCTTGCTTTACAAAGTGGATTTTTTTTTTTTTAGGTTACATTTCCATTTTTACTTTTTCAAAAACTTGTACAAAGAATGAACTTAGTTTAAATGTTCTATTTAATAAGGGTCATACATGTAGTAGCTGCATTTCAAATAAGTGCAGTCCATATCAACGCAAGTTATCTGTGAGTGTTAAAATGTGTATTTTTAGTTACAATTTATAAGATGAACCAAAGGTATTCAGTAGCATATTCCAGATTCTCCACTGAACAACAAATGTATTTCATTTGGCATGTCTGTTAGATCAATTACTTCAATCTTCTTCTTTCCATTACTGCTTATACTTTAAAAACCTTAAAGCGTTCTTTCAAATACAGCTGGGACTCATTAGCTCTTTTCTGCCAATCTAACTATTATTCTGTCACTTTTCCGCTTTCCCTTCATGTCCTCAACCTAATAAGTGTCATCTTCCTGCTTTCTTTTTGGCTGGGAATTCAACTGAATCAGCTTTCCAACAAATCTGCTGTGTAGAATTTTAAGCTTCCCTATTACTTTTGGTTAATAAATAAAAACAATTAGGCCATCTTTTAGTAGTGCAGTGGCTGCTCTTTATTTGAGTTCTGCATGCAGAGTTGGAACAGGTGCTATTTCTTCCTAGGGCCTACCCATCAAAATATTTGTGAATTGGGCTTTGCATTCTACTGGGCAATGTCAATTCACAGTTACAGTGAGCATATTTACAATAAAAAGATTTTCTGGCACGGTGAAGCCATGAGTCTTATTAAGATTCTAAATGTTGCACTTTGCTATTGCTTTTGTCTCTGGAAAGTAATGCCAAATAATGCACTCATTGAATATGAACCGAATATGCAAATTATAGCTTGTGACTAATGGCTTTTTAAAGAAGTCTGAATTTCTCTTTTCTCTTTTTAATGCTGAGTGATGAGAAATTTCTACTGAATTTGCTATAGCTGACAGTCCTTTCTAGCGACTGCAAAACCTACTATAATAGTTATTTGTGAGTGATTTAAAAATATGTAAATAATGTCTCTCAAATTAGAAAATTAATCAAGTTTCTAGAAGATAGATATGCTCAATGAAGCCTTCATTTGCCATTTTTAACACATACTCTCCTCTTAAATTTCATAAAATGGAAGGAAAATGAGAACTGTGCCCTGTTAGAAAAAAGTTTGTAAGGGGGAGAAAACCCCGTTAGGAATTTGTATAACATCTTAAGTAGGTTTAAATAATCCTTGAAATTGAACCAGAAGTACATTTTATAAAACTCATCTCTCTCTCTCAAGAGTCCCATTCAGGATAACATGTGTGCAAATCCGAGGCAATATATGGCTGCAAAGTGAGGCAAGGGACACATCAAGAATTGAGCCAAGTTCTTTCTGAGTTTTACCCATAACTTTTCTATGTTTTCAATCACTAATTTTACCTACGGAATAAAGTCTTTCTGTCTATGGCTTACTGAATGGATGAAGAGCAAATTTGAGAATATTCAAGATAAATATTTACTGTGCCAGCCACTTTTCTTAAAATGTATCTATATATTTTTCACATTTTAAGAATAGTGCCATTATTACATTTGCCACCCTAATTGAAGTGATGAGATTTTACCCTGTGCTGGATTCTCAAAGAACAGCTTCCCTACTTTTCTTTCTCCCTCCCAACTTTCCCCTCCCTTTCTTTTAAGACATATTTAATGTGCATTAGCTTGGGGCTGGTCATTGTTAATCTCTGGATATACCATACCCATAAACAAGTTGGATATAGTTTCTGACATAGAAGTCTCTTCTAGTAGAAGAGACCATCATTGAACAGGTAAAACGAAGAGAAGTTACAGGTGGTATGGAACAAATGATGGAAGGAAATATCTATTGTAACACAGCAATTTAGCAATGATGAGGGTGGAGGGCTGATGAATGATTTCTGGAACTAAAGAAAGAATTTAAACAAAGTTGTTCAGCTTGACCTCCATTCATTAATTCACTGGCCTTAATTCATTAATTCAGTAAGTGTGGACAGAGAGAGACTGGATAACAGTAACTAGTCTAGCTCTTAGGGTGCCATTTTGGAGGATTCTAAGAAAGAATGATGAACTTAGAATTTAGAACACAGTTCTCCCATAATGGTGCATTATTTCTTCCGAAAGAGGTTCTGCAGCTTGATGAAAAATTAAATGAATTAGGCCAGTCCCTTGGCTAGGATTGTTTTCAAGATATGTGAAATTTCAGTGATAACCTTATGAACTCTTCCTCTACATTCTTGCTTTATATTCTGCTGAAGATTTTAAGTTAATTTGCTACAGCAACCTCACCATCATGGACTGAAGAAATACTACCAAATAAATTTAAAAGATCAAAAGCAAGTACCAACAAAAGAGTGGGAGTTTTTGCTAGTGCACTTTGGAAATGCCCCATATTTCTTTTGCTTTATAGCTTCTCCATAAGTTATGATTCTTCCTTTTACTTACATAGAGGAAAAGATAATTATGATATCATGCTAATGCACTTCACTGCATGCTTTTTACATGCAAACATACACATAAACAATGCTCCATCATAAAAGACTCACAAATTTATATTACTAAACTCAAAATATACCTATGAAATTCCAGGTCCTGTTGACATATATGACTCTCAGGAGCCGTCATAGATCATGTTAAAGTCTACTTGCTGGGACGCTTTCAAAGCTGTGCCAAAAACTTAATCTGGAACCAGATAAAACTAAACCAAGCTGTGATTCAAGCTTTTGATGCTACAAAATTTGACTTAGAGAGTATCACACACTTACAAAACAAACAAAATATTAACCACCCTAGAGAGAAATTTTTAACTAAATTTCTAAAAAAAATCTCTTTACAATCTCTTGATGAGAATTCACTGGAAAGTCCAAATTTGCCCTTCTCCAACCCCACAGCTAGTGTCTGTCTCCCGCCGGCAGTACTGCCTATGTCTCCTGTTTAAAAGCCTCCACTCTCTACATGTTAATTCTTTCACTTGGCATAAATGTCCTTAGATAAATTTATTCCTGAGCTACCTCTCCAGCCTCATCTGTTATTCCACTTAATTTACTCAGTGCGTCCAACCACACGCAACACCTCTCTTTTTCCCCTATGTGCTCCTTAGTGAATCCTGTCCAATACATACTGTTTACTTTGCTCACAATTTTCTTTCCTTTCATTCCCTGCCAGAGAACCTTTATAACCTAGCCTTCTCTAAATTTAGCCAGGAATGGTTGGCAACATTGTCACAGTAACTTGTTCACCTCTGTTATGACACTCATATATTGGTCTGTGTTCCCTTCTCCTTCACTTACTGTAGACCTCACACTCTGTGGGGGGCAAAGACCATATCTTCATTATTTTCACGTGTGTACATATATATTTGTATCTATAGCTATCTATCTGTCACCTATCTGAGGCTTAATATAAGTGCCCAATGACAAGTGAATAAATGAATGTTTCCAAAATGTATATTGAGACTGAGTTGAGCCAGTTTGGCTATATTGATCAGACTCCATCACAGCTCTAGGGATTTTAATTAAGACTAGTTAGCCCAAATTAATGTATATAACAACTTATTTTCATCATAATATAATGAAGTGAACCTTTCTTTCAAGTAATTTATTTAGGTAAAATTTACCTAAAGTCATGTAAATATTTGTTTTTATTTCCAAAAGGGAAGGGAACAAAAGAGATGAATCAAAATATTTTATATTTTCTTATTACACAGCATATCCCTTTACCACCTTTGTTTTATTAGTATTGTCTAATTAACTAATTAGACTAATTAGTCACATAATTCACTATTTAAAATTCTGTGACTTATTTTAAAACTATGTCATTTCATATATTCATTTATATAATTAATGTAATAGGTTAAACTATTAATTATGCAAAAAATAAATATTAAAATCAATTATTTGGAATTTATAGCTATAAATATTGGTTCAAAAGAAAATAAATATGTCATAGAAGTAATCTGAATATTTTATGAATTAATTCTTTACTTTCCATAAGAAAAAAATCAAGAAAAGATTTTTAAATATCCTATTATTTCTCTTAATATTTTATTTATTAGGGACAAAGACAATTCCTTAATAGGAAAGATGAAAATTACAGATAAAATTTTGTTTATATGCTAAAAAGATTAGTTCTTGAAATAGGAAATCCATACCAGTTCCTTCTAAAGAGATTCTATAAGAAACAGCTTTTCACATGCTCTTTTGTTTAGTTCAAGTAGAAAGCTGAATTTACTACAGTTCAAAGTAGGATATGCAATTCCATTGTATATCCATTGAGCTCTCTTGCTGTTTCCAGGGGCTGCAGGGAAGGGGAAATGGGGTGCTGGTTGTCAAAGTGTACAAAATTTAAGCTATGCAAGATAATTTCTGGAGATCTAATGTAGACAGTTAATGGCACTGTGCTGTAGACTTATAATGTGCTAAGAGGATAGATAACAAAATTGCGATTATGTAGATGTAATGGAAACAAAAAAGATTCCCCCCTCAAGGGATTAGGGTCTGACATAATAGCTCCAGGCATTTTAAGGCCTAGTATGGCCTTCACCTGGACCACCAGCTCTGGAACCCCGAGAGCAGGTAGAAGCGATTTGCTTACTGACCTCACTGAGAACCTTCTCTGATACGTAAGCCTCCCTTTGCTTCTCCCTCCATCCACTGTCCAGCAAATATTTATGTACAAGGAACTGTGGTTAGGAATGAGAATGAAACAGTAAACTATACCACAATTAGGTCTTTGCCTTCATAAAGTTCATCGTCTGGCAGGGAAACATACTTAAGCAAGCTTAAAGAATAAAATGTGGTAGAAGAGAGGAAGAATAAGGCACTTGGGGTAGGAATGGGGATAAACAGGCACCCCTGAGGCACTGATGTCTAAGTTGGAAGCTGAAGATGAATTTAATTGATTTAAACCTTTCTGTATATCCCTGCCCTGACCACAATCTGATCCTTCTTGCCTCCTGCCTGCAGGACCATAATCCATCTTGATTATAATCCATCTTGATTATACCACTTTGCCACGAACTACTCAACTAATGACTGGACTCTTTTTTCTTCTATCAAGATACTAGAATCCCTCTCTGAAGCCAAAATACAAAAATTTCTTTAATGCAATTCAGTTGAGTAAACAACACCCTAGGATCTTTTGAGGCTGAGAGTAGCAACACCATGTTTTGGGGGCCTTTACACCAGCCGTTCCTCCTCTGGTCAAGTACTCACTGTATCTAAGTTGAAAAGGAAAATAAATCAAATCTATATCACAGAAAAATAACTATGGGATGGGCTAAGTAGTAAACATGATTGGTCAACAATCCACAAATCCAACATATGATGCAAGTACTTAAAATGTTACACGTGAGCATTTAGGGTAGATGAACATTCTTAGGGTGGATGAACATTCTATCTAGTAGCTTTCAATATGGAAAAGCTTGATCCTTAAGAAGCTACTGCTAGCAGTGGCTGGGTTTATTGACATTGAACATGGTAAAATAATGCAGTGAGACGTAAGATATATGTATATACAGTATACAGTCTGTCCCAAACATATCAAGCCAATATCAATATCATTAAATCAGTTTGCTTGGCTGATACTTTCAAAACAGACCTCATATATATTCCTTCAGTTAGAGTTCTATCTAACTAATGTATTATGGAAATTATTATTTTAAATATATTAATAAATGGTACCAAAGAATTATACATATAATTTTATTGCTTATGAGAGCATGTACATAGCTACATTCTTTCTTAGTAAGAAATAACAAAGCAATAGTTTCTTCATGAGCTTCTCTATGAGCATTTCTCTCTGAGCCACTACATGGCAAGCCCAAGTTGCAAAAGAGATTCAATTACAGAAATTCTCATAGAGCAAAAACCCAGTTTTATTACAAAAGATGTCATAATTGCATTAAGGTTAAAATACATTATCCATAGACTCAAAAATATAATTATTGTCAGATGTAATTCTTATATCCTCAGCATTGCTATATTTTCTGATTTTATAAGGATTAAAAGGTAAATGCTGAGAGAAGTAGAACATGTAAAATATAAGCTTTAAGCCACTTTCTAATTTGCCTATAGACTACAAGTAAAAATTTATCTCCTTCTGAGTCTCTGATATTTATGCGAAATAAATCCATCTCTCTACCTCCAAACATTAAAAGCTGTCAGTCACAAGCAACAAATATGGTACAAGGGAAAAAAATAAGGACCATTATTATGTGTTACCTTGACATTTAGTGAAACCGGAAGGGACTGGAATAGCTTAATTACAGGTCCCCCTCTCCACTCTGCTCCCACAGATAAAAGTCCCTTTCCAAACCAACTTTTCATCAAGGGGAACAGGCACAGTTTCAGTTCCCTGTCAACCCACAGAATTTCATCCTCCCGTGAAATGAAGAGGCACTCCGTCCTCTCAGTACTAGGAAGCCTGCCTCACATCCTTTGGTTACACTACCCCTTTGTGGCCCTGCATGACATGTGGTGTCCTCCCCTTCCAGCTATGAGAATATGTGACAAGTAAACTGCTGTCAATCTCACCTGTCCAGTGTCAGGTGTCAGGTGTTCAACCACCCCTATAACTCTAGGGCAGGAATCCTTCCGTTACTGAGAGGTAAGGAGGAGACAGTTGAGATAGCAAGCTTATTGTTCTAGTGTAAAACCACCAACTAACCATTCTTTCACACACACCATCATTTTAATGGTAACCATCATTGCCATAAAAGGATATCGAAGCTTCAGGGATTTCTACTCATGGTCAAAATCATTAAAAATGATACCAAGTTTCTAGTGTCAGAAAGTAAATAGTATGTACCAAATCCAAATCTTGGTTTTTATGCAGCTAACATATTTCAATTTGAAAATTGGGTGCTGAGAATGAATCTTTACTATTCAATGAATATTCCCTGAAATAATCATTATTGATCTACTTTAACTAGTTTGTATTAGTGTAAGTTCAGGAGAATCTTCTCTAACTAAACCACAAGACTGGTGAACTACATAGCATTCCAGTAAAAGTTATCTATACAAAACTCACAATTGTGATTTTATTTAAAAACATGTGACTTCAGAGGCTTTATTTATCCCAAGGTATTAAATTGTTTGCAAATAATTAGTCTTGATTTTTCTGAAAATAAAATACTTCAATATTTATTAAACTTGTAGCCATTCAATTGGTATAACCAAGGCCACACAAAATGCCATGGTAGAACTAAAAATACAGGTCAAGTTCTATCTAAAAAAGACCTACAGATTTCCAGTTGCATTAATAAGTTTTTTCCTATATCCTTTAGGGGGCCCATGGTATCAGTATTTTATAACTCATTTTAAATTATGTTTAGCTTATATTTCATGACCTGTCTTTTCCAGTAAGAGTACATCCCTATATGAAAGGTGCTGCCTGATGTAACTGCATTAGAGAATAATATAGGATCCCAAATATTTGAGAATTTCTACTAATTGTCATATCATTCATCTATTCAATAAACATTTATCAGGTACCTACCAGTACCATCCATGGAAGCTGCAAAGATAAAATATATAGTCTCCAACCTCAAGGAATTAACACAGAATCTAGACAGGGGACTTCAACTAATCAGAATAGAGGCTCCAAGGAAAATCCCGATAATTAATGTTTCTCCCAGAGACTAGAGGAGCAAAAAACATAAATTGAAATGGGGGAAAAGAGTGAAAATGAGAAAGTTCCTATAAAAAGAGTAAAGTGCTATGGAAATTAAGAAAGCCTAAGAATGGTACCACGGTTAATGGTATCCCCCAAAAGGTATGTTCAAACCTTAAAGCCTGTACTATGTTTAGAAAAAAAGCTTTTGCGGATGCAATTAACGGAGGGTTTCAAAATAAAATAACCCGGGATTAATCAGGAGAGCCCTAAATCCAATGACAAATGTCCTTATAGTAAGAGGAGGAGGCACAGACAGAAAAGAAGAAACAAAGGGAAGAAGGTCATATAAAGATAAAGAAAGAGATGGGAGTTAACACCCTCCTAAGGCAAAAAACACCTGGAGCTACCAAGCTCTGGAAGAGGCAGACAGGATGTTCCCCTAGGGTTCAGAGGGAGCCTGATGACACTTTGACTTTGGACTGCTAGCCTCCAGAACTATGAAAGAACAGTTTTGGTTTAAGTTACCAAATTTGTGATAATTTAGTATGACAGCCCTAGGAAACTATTGCAGGTAGAGTATCTGTATATGAATGCCCTGGTCTAAGGACAAATAGAAGTAACAAGTATGGAGACAAAACCAAGTTTCCAAATTGAAAAATAACACTCTTCTCTGGGATGACAAGAAACGGAACATAGAAAAGTCTACAGTGGCCTAGACCAGAAGTCCCATCTGTTGCTACCTGGCTGTGTCACTTGAACACATCCTTCTCAGAGTCTCAACTTCATCGTGTGTCTCGTGAGTGAGACTTTGTGGTGTAAACAATACCTGAACAACAGCCTACAGAGCCAACCACCCATCACTGCACTTGGAAATTGTTGGTAAACCTCTATCCTCAAAAACACTAAATGGAGGATCTTGTCTTATCCTAGGACCAAAGCAGGCTATAAGACTTTTATTCCCATGGGATTCCTCCTAGAAATCACCACCACCCCAGACCCTGTTCCTCCATTTTGATGCTGAACCTTTAGGCCAAATGCAGGGGGCACCATCTGCTCGGAACAGCTCTTTCCCCAGCCAAGATGATTCCCGGGCCCAGTTTGTCTTATGAGTTCACAGGACGTGACAAGCCTGGCAGGACACAAATTCTCCCTGCGTGATTGACTCTGCCCAGCTGACCAGCACCAGGCTAATGATGATGTACCAGAACTCACAACAAAAACATCATTGCATAAGTTAAAACTTCAGAACAGGGTTTGCCATATAATGTGATTCAGTGTGGGTGCCTCTACAGCACGTAACAGCCACAACAAATTGCCTGTTAACAAAATTTATTTAAATACTGTGAAAGAACGGAGTCAGGGGCTGCTGCTGTATAAGAATTGAGTAGTATTTCAAATGTAGTACTTTAAAATGTATAAGTGCATGAAACACAAGTGAAATGTTCCTATGCATTCCAGTAGTACAATTTCTGGGGAATTGATTACTCTAATTTTTTCCCCTATTTCAGTTATCTATTTAAATAAGTTTCTTTTTACCATTCTGGTAGTTTAGGTCCCCTCCCGTATACATCCCCACGTCAATGATTCAAACAAACTTTAACAAATTGAAATATCTGAAACATTCCTCATAAGAGAGAATTGTCCTCCAAGGAATGATAGTTCAAAACCTTTCTCGACTGTGTTAGCTAAGAGTTTATTAACTGTCGGTCCAGAAATTGTTTTCTTATAACATGGTCCTTTCACCTGAATATTAAGGAGTTAAGGGGAAAAGAACAATAACCAGAGCTTACCATCTAGACAGAGCCTAGAAAGAGCACTGAAATAAATATGGAGCCAAATGATGAGATTTACATTTGACCTTGCATTTGTTGGCTAGGAGGAGACCAAGGACAAACAAAAATCTCTAAGCTTCAGTTTCTTCATCTAAAAAATTGATTTTATAATACCTAGTCAATTTTTGAACTTCAGGTCAAATGGAATATTGTAACACAATTTTACTGTTACAACAGGCCTTAATGGGATGGTAGGATATTAAGCATCCAAGTAGGTAACATTAAGAAATATATTCATTTAAGCCCTGGTGGTGTGGCTCAATGGATTGAGTGCTAGCTTGCAAACCAAAGGGTTGCTGGTTTGATTCCCAGCTAGGGCACATGCCTAGGTTGCAGGCCAGGTCTCCAGTTGGGAGCATGCGAGAGGCAACCCATCTGTGTTTCTTCTCTCTCTCCCTTCCTTTCCTTCTCTCTAAAAATAAATTTTAAAAATCTTTTTTAAAAACAAAGGAAATGTACTCATTTAAGCCATATTAGCCTTCCATTTAAACAGAGGGGAGGGGAATAAGTTGTTCTAAAATCTTTTCCCAAGTTTCATCTGCCACCAAGTACAAGAATTTATGAGACCTTGTACTCACTTCCTCCTCTGAAGGCACAGCAAATCATTAGCCACTAACGAATGGCAGCAGGACCTTCAAGGTGACAGTTGTCACCTGTGTCCCACTCTGTTAAATCAACATCTCTGAGATTCCTCCAAACTGGCAACAAGCAGCACATCCTCTATTAAGTCACAGACAGCCTCCCAGCAACCTGCCTTAACTGTCCTTACCCCCACCCCTTCCCGCACCTGACACAACAGCTGTTTGGACACCTCCCACAAGAGCTGCTGATTTCAAAGCCCTGCACTGTTCACTGTTAGGCATTGCGTACGCATCCCACCCTGTGAATCACAGGCATGTGAGACTTCCGGTATGCATTCATGATCCTCAACATTTGCTCCTCACTTGGGTTTCTTTGAATTTCAGAAACCAAATTCCCTGTTAGAAACTTGGCATAACAGAGTTAAGAAAGGTAGCTTCCACGTGAATATATAATAATTTACCTCAGTTTGTTTTGCCAATCTCATTTAAAATCACTCATCACAAATGCCCTTAACAAACACTGCTCATTGGTTACTACTTTCTGGGTTATAAACCTAAATTTTTTTCCAGATCTTCTGCAGATTTGAAGTTTTTGAAGTTGTAATTTTGTTAATGCAGTCTTCTGTAGAATTTGGACACTTGGGAATTTACTAGAAGAGTTTATTAGAATGCTGCTTTATTTTTAAATAGAAGTTTAAAAAGTTCCATGTATGTTTCCTGTTATTTAAGCAACAATGAAAACTTAATGACAAAATGATTCACATCTGAGATCAACAGGGATTTTCCATGAGCCATGACTGTAAAGTCAGACTATTATAAAGAGATTTGCATATTTTAATTATTGTGGCTTTTGTCAAATAGAAGCCACAATGCATTAAGTACCATGCAGTTTGGTATAATATTAACTCAATATATGGTTAGATGCATCAATATGCTAAGATAGGAATATGCCTTGGTAGAGTAAAGCCTTCATTACTTTAGTGAGAATGTTTAATATCTTGCTCCCAGAAGTTAAAGAATGAGAAATTTAGAACAATTAAAATGTAAATAAACTGCTTGAAGATCTCAAGTTAAAACACACAAATCACCATAACATAAGACCTTTGTCAACACTGCCAAAGTGGCCTCAAAATACAAAGCTGATTTCTAAAAAATCTGGACTTTGAAACCAGATTAGGAGTCAAATGCATAAGTATTCAAACTTTTTTCTTTTTTTCTTTAATAATTTTTATTGTTATTCTATTACAGTTGTTCTAATTTTCCCCCCTTTGCCTTCCCCTGCCCATCCCATCCCCTGCTCCCACAGTCAATTCCCACACTGTTGTCCGTGTCCACAGGTCATTCACACATGTTACTTGTGTAGTCCCTCTTCCCTTCTTTCCACCATTATCCCCCTCCCTACTCCACTCTGGTCACTGTCAATCTCTTTTATATAGTCATGCAGCTCTGATGACTAGATAGAAAGATAAACCAGAATTGTGAAATTTAATCATTCATCTGTTCACTTATTTATTTAAATATTAAAGAAGGAACATAAACCCTGGCTGGTAGTACAGTGGCTAAAGTGCTGGCCTGCAAACCCAAAGGTCGCTGGTTCAATTCCTAGCCAGAGTACATAACCAGGTTTCAAGCCAGGTCTGTAGCTGGAGGCAGGTGAAAGGCAACCATACATTGATGTTTCTCTCCTTCTCTGCCTCTCTTCCTTCCCCTCTCTTTAAAAGTAATAAAATATTTTTTAAAAAAAGAAAGAACATAGAACATGGACAAGTTACTTAACCTCTCTTTGCTTCAGTTTTCTGGTCTGCAAAAGGGGGATAATAGTATTATGTACTGCATAGGATATTTATAATAATTAAATGAATTAATATATGAGTAGTACTTAGAATTGTGCCTGGCAAACAGTGATGATTATAAATAGGTATAGGGCTTTCAGGATTTAATGATTAAAAAAAAAACTTATATTAAGGTTTCCACTAAGAAGTTTCTAAAATAAGCTTTAACACTATATATTTGGAGTATAAAGATTCCTTTGAAATATGTTATAATTTCAATTTTAGAAAATAAATTTTTTACAAGTTACATTTTCAACGAAAAAGTAAAAATATTGGTTGTCTAATTTTTAAATAGTTGTAAAACATGCTAGTAAAATAGTATGTTTGTAATATTTCTGGAAATAACTTTTTCAGAAGAAAAGAGAACTGGACTCATAATGGCAGAATCCCTAGCACTAGCATCATGTAGGCAATGCAAGTTTCTGTGCAGCTTTTCAGAAGGCCTGTATGGGGGGAAGTGAGCTCTGACACCAGCAACGCTTCCTCACTGAACTCCCGGTCATTAAATCACAGCGATCTTGGTACTAAACCCTCATTAGCTCACCAAGTTTTTGCCAGTCCCTTCTACTTTATATTAATCCTCTAAATTCTGTTTGTGTTTAGGGGCAAGGGTAGGGAACATACCTTCTCCCCAGAAAATTCACATATACATATCACTTGATATCCAATTTCAGGGGTTTCACCAACCAGAGGACCATCCACACAACTCCCTACTCCAAGTGATAACTATTGGATTTTACCCTGAAATTAAATGTACTATTTCAGTAAAACATCACTTACCCATATGAAATATGGATGAAATTCATTAATATAGTTAATTTCTATGCAAAGACATTAGATTATATTATTTATATTAAAGATATGGCTATCTATCTTTTGAAAGTAGAGACCAATTACTAAATATCCAAACAAGATATACTGTACTACTTTCAAGGCTGTTAGTTATTGTTATTTTTAATTTTTAAAAGTTAGTTTATTCTTTTCCATCTCCATTTATCCACCAACCCCCCCCCCCACCATTTTATTGTTTTAAATTGTTTGTATAAAGTACAGAGCAAGTATGGGCAAGTTTTGTTAAGCTCTAATTAAAAGGAACCCAAAAGGGTAAATTGTAATATGATTATAATGACTCCAACAACTATAGGGCTTGAATAAGATAATCTTCATTTTAAAAATCAGTCAGTTTAAAAGGAAAATATTTGATAAACATGGTAAAAGTATTTTCATGGCCAATTTCTGCAGTGAAGAAATTCTTGGCATTTCACAACAGCTCTAACAGAGTACTAAAACTAAAATGCCCAAGTCATAGCTGAAAACAGAAGTCACTTAAATAGCACTACATAAAATGTATAACACTTTCCCATTATACCAAACTGGAATTGTAGACATGTAGATTCCCTCACTGCAAGAGCAAGTGAGCACAGCCATTAGAATCTGAGGCTGCTTGGAGCCCTGGTGCCTGCCCCAGCAGGTGTTAGGGTAAAGGGTGCACACGCAGCCTTGGAAATTTTTGTCTTGTAGCATAGAAAAGGTTTCCTATTGGCCCTTCAAGATTCAGACTGCTTTTCTGAGAATAGAAGTTCCCCTTCAGTGCTCATTATACTGCAGCCTTTTTACCTGGTGTCAGGAATATTTAAAACAAGACTGACCTACTTATTTTCAATGCATGCCATTATTAAAATCATCATGCATTCATCTTTTAGGATCATTAACCTAAATAATATGAAGACAGAGAGAGAAGTCCCTCGCCACTCCAGGCCTACAAACATAATGAATGAGGTTCTAAAGAAATTAATGTAACCAGGTTGTTCTATATTTCCACCAACATCCTGATCATACATTATCAAGGACCCTGATCCTTTGTTCTCATACCCATCTGCCATAACTCTTAGAAGAGAAGAGAAGAGGAGAGAGAGAGAGAGAGAGAGAGAGAGAGAGAGAGAGAGAGAGAGAGAGAGAGAGAGAGAGAGAGAGAGAGAGAGAGAGAGAGAGAGAGAGAGAGAGAGAGAGAGAGAGAGAGAGAATGAGAATGAAAGGCAAGTGTGAGGAAGGGAAATTGATGATGAAGTTTTTATCATACTGAATGGTGAACAAAAACTCAAGTTCACAGGTTTCCATTCATCAACCATACCTTAAGCCCCAGAAACAAAGAATAAGCATATGTTTTGAAATTAGTGAGAGAAATGCAAGGACCTTTATTTCATTTTACAAACCTCACTTTTCTGTGCTTTTCTCTTTCTTTTTCCCCTACCCCAAGTGATTTTAAATAGAAAAATTCATTTTAAAGATGACTTAGAAATAGAACAAGAAGTTTTTTCTTATCTTTATATGAGGTATTTCAGATTCTCTAAGGCATCCTAAAAATATTTGAAACATTAATGCAAAATTAAAAAGGCTATTTACTGTAAAGCATTTTTATCATTGGAAATAAACGCAAAACCTGAAAGCAAAATTTAAGGAGGGTACAACATATATGCCTATCTATACATTTCCCTTGCTGGATTTTCATTAGGCAGCTAGAATATTTAAAATAGCATTATGATTTATAGTGTCCAAGTTAAAAGGGTAAAGAATAAATTGATTTTTAAGTGCCTATATTGCTAAAAACTTTTAAATGCACAGCAGCTTTAAAAAGCGATTGAGCTCTGGAAACTCTTTCAAAAGTTCTTTTACAAGTCTCCTTTGAAGTCTTCTTCGCGAAGAAAATGCTGCTGTCTGAAATTCTTCAACTTGGAGAACACAATGTTGTTATTGTCTTGCACTTCAGAGCTAGGAAAGCCATATATTAATTTTCCTGGCTCTGAGTTTCCATGACTGAGCAAGCATATGGCTTCGTTCCAGGTAGAAGTTTTCAAGGAATTTTGCTTACAAGGAAGTGCTAACCCAGGTATTTTAATTAATATTCAAATTTACTTTGTTGCTAAATGAAGCTAAGGATTCTATTGGTGTGAATTTACCCTCAGTCCCATAAATCCAAAACTCTCTAGCGGCTTCTACTCTGGGAAGAGTGAGATGCATTAACACTCCATTAATATCTTCCTTGGAAAACATTCTTTTTAACATTTATCTCTTCATCATTTCCTGAATCTGTAATGAAATGCTTGTGCTGGCATCCAACAAAAGGAGCAAGTCCAGAGCCTAATGAAGTGTTAGACACCAAGGTAAGAAGTAAGTCTGCTGTCCTGGCTCCTACAGTTGGATACACAATGGTACTTTCTGGACTATATTTAGCTACAAAGTAATGGTGAGGAGCCCAAAGACTTAAGGCACAATCTAAAAGAACTTCCAGTTCCAGGGCTGCCTGAACAGGCCAATCAGAGTTCTATTTTCTAAGTTAGAGGCCAGACACTGAGGTAATTTCCACTTGTGCATCCTTTGCTAAATCGAGAGACTTCCTGAAAGTGACATTCTGTAATCACAGAATTTCAGGGTGAAAGACATCTTGGAGGTCACATACAGTAGCTTCCTGTTTTGTTTTGTTTTGTATTTTCTTGAAACCCAATCACACAACATTCCTGCCAAGTGGGCCCAGGGCAGAGATGAGGAACTCTCCACCTCATGAGAAAACTTGTTCCTTGTTCAGCCAGCTCAAACTGCTCTACTGTTCTTTCTTCAGCTGAAACTAAACCTTTTTCCTTGGAAATCCCTTCTCTTGCTTCTGATTCTGCCCTCTGGGGCCCCCAGAACTAGATTAGTCAATGGAAGTCTTCACTGATATAAACTGGTTTGATGTTTTGAAATTCAAAGCTTTGTAGAGAAAAAATAAAGTGTAGCGTCTAGAATTGTGTTAAGGTTAAAGAAAATCATTTTTTAAGGCCATTTACTTAAAAGAATGCATACATAGCTTTGTTTCTTTTAAGATTATTCATAAGATAGCCAAAGACTCAAATATTTGCTTATGATAGCTTTACTTGGATAAGGCAAATGGAGTCCTTGGGCTATACCGAATCTCTGGGCTAGTATTAATAATAACAACCACTTTAATTTATTGAGCATTTAGCCACATGAACAATATTGTGCTAGGTGTTTTAACAATAGTTCTGAAGTATTATCATCCCCATTTTCCAAATGAGAAAACTAAGGCTCAGAAAGATGAAATAACTTAGGTATTAAGTAAAGGAACCACAGGTTCAAATTCAAATCTACCTGATTCCAAACCTAAGGGTTTTTTGTTGTTGTTGTTTTGTTTTTATTTTGTTTTTGCTTATACAAACCTCTCTCGCCCTTTTTTTTTTTTTTTTTTTTGGATAAAGGTTTTCTATAATGTTCCCTTTTCTCTTTATAACTATGGGTCTGTTATGCACTGAATATTTGTGTCCTCCAAAAACATCATACGCTGAACCCTAAAGAAATATTGAATAATTAAGGTAAAATAATATCATAGCATGAGGCCCTAATCTAATAGGATTAGTGTCCTTATAACAAAAGGCAACAGAGAGTTTACTTCACCATGTGTGGACAAAACAAGAAGGTGGCCACCTGCAAACCAGGAAGAGGCTGCTCACCAGAAACCAAGCCTGCCAGACCTTTATATGGAACTTCTGACCTCAGAAAATGTGAGTAAATCAGTTTCTGTTGTTTAAGCCCCCCAGCCTGTGGTATTTTGTTACGGCAGCCTGAGCAGACAAATGCAGTCATCCTGGTCTTTGCTATAATTTACTTAAAATATGTCAGAACAACAACAGTAAGGCATATCTCTCACCAGTACCTTATGTTGCTCTCCCAACATTCAAGTAACCGTGATCTGGTGGAACAAAAGAGAACCACACTGAAGTCTTCTCCCTTCAACGCACTTGCTGTCAGAGTCGCCTTAGAGAGAAATTGCTTCAAGTCTTTGTGATTGCCTTCTCAGAGGAAGACAAACCTTTTTCTTATCTATATTCATTTCTTGATAATTTTTGCACACTTTCTCTCTTTTCTCAAATGTTTGTTACTACTTTGAATTTTCAAAGTAAAAAAATTGATAAATGGTAGGAATTTTGAGGAAAAACCCCTCTAGCTTCAAAGTTAATATTGTGACTGCATCCTAGACCACATTTTTTATTTTACTGTATGATGCCTATAAAAGCATCTCAACACATGTTTTTCAAAAATGCATCCCAAGAATGCTATAGTAGCTTCAAGGATTCTTGCAAATGCAAACAGGCTCACCAGAGACACTGGAAGCCCATCTGTGACAGTCCTTTCAAGCTGTCCCCTCCAGAAGGACATCTTAATCTATAGTTTGGCAAATGAGACATGGGCTACTACACTCAGGAGAACATAATATGTAGACTTAACCACCTGGGGATAATTCTGAGTCCCTATAAAGAGATGTGGAAAGAAACATTACATAATGCTTGCTTTCCAGATGTAAATAATCTGCTCCCAGGAGTTGATTTGATTAGAGAATGTTTCTGAGGAGATCTGAGCCATGAATTCAACATTAGTGTATAATTTGCTCTTCCATGGGCAAAAACTAGACTCAAAAGTGTATTCATCTCACAAATTCAAACTATTGGTGATCTTTGGAAAGTAGTATAAAAAATAAAGAATGAGCTAATGTAATTTTATCATTACTACAGGGAAAAACTTAATAGTATGATATTGGAAAATCAATGGTATTATTTCTTTTTTATTTTATTTTTTAAGATTTAATTTTTTTTAGAGAAAGTGTTAAGAAAGGGAAAAAGAGTGAAAGAGAAACATTGATGTGAGAGAAAAATGAGAAACATTGATCAATTGCCTCTCACATGTGCCCTGACTAGGAACCAAACCCACAACCCAGGAATGTACCCTGACCAGGAATCAAACTGGTGACCTTTTGCTTTGTGGGACGACACCCAACCAAGCCACACCAGTCAGGGCAGTGTTATTTATCGATGCCAAAGAAGATAGTATTATTATAATTACATTAAAAATATTAAAAATACTTGAAAAAAGAGAAACTGTAGAAATAATTAGGTGGAGGAAAGATGGTGACAGAGTAGAGGGCAGTGCTGATGGCGTTCTCAAGTGCCAGAGTAGCTGGAGGATATGGTAGGGAGCACGAGATGTCTGCAAGTCCCTGCGAATTGGAGCAGAGCAGCTCAAGAACAGTATATGAGATGTGACAGAAAGAGTGTCTCTCAATCAGCCAACTGGAGGGAAAGGAGCAACACATAAAACAAATCCAGAATACAGCAGACAACCCAAGTTAATGACATAAAGGATACCCCAAGAGCAACAAGTTGAGGAAATCTAGGAGACTGCATCACTGAACCCCACAAATCTTCTAACACAGAAGGGCACTCCATGAAGGCAGGGATTGGAAACAGATTAATCCCAGAAACAAAACAAACAACAACAGACACCAAAAATGGGGAGAAAAAGGAACAGTTCAAGCCCTGGCTGGTAGCACAATGGATAAGGTGCTGGCCAGTGAACCCAAAGGTCACTGGTTTGATTCCCCAGCCTGGGCACATAACCAGGTTGCAAGCCAGGTCTCCGGCCAGGTCCATGGCTGGAGGCAGGTGAAAGACAACCATACATTAATGTTTCTTTCCCTCTTTCCCTCTCTCCCTTCCTCTTTCTGGCAATAATAAATGAAATCTTTTTAAAAAGAAAAAAGAAACAGTTCATCACCAAAAAGAAAAAAGGAATCACCAGAGAGACTGAGAAATGACATGGAAACAAGCAAGCTATCAGACATGGAATTCAAAGAAATCATTATAAGAAAGCTCCACAAACTCACGGAGCTAAAAGAAAACTACAAAGAACTCCAAGGCAACTACAAGGAACTTACTGAAAATTCCACCAGCATTAAAAAGGACATAGAAACCATCAATAAGAACCAGGAGGAAAAGAAGAACATAATCTCAGAGCTGAAGAACACAATAGAAGAAATTCAAAGCAGGTTAGATGAATCGGAGGACTAGATCAGCGAATTGGAGGACAACAGGGAAAAAAATAACCAGATATTGCAACAAAATGAAAAAAGACTGAAAAAAAACCGAAGAGGTTTTAAGAGAGATACAGGACAACATGAAATGCAACAATATCCATATTATAAGGATACCAGAAGGAGGATAGAAGCAAGGGACAGAAAATCTGTTTGAAAAAGTAATGACATTTGGGGGGGAATGGGTGGGTGGGGAGAGAGACAGAGAGGAGCAAAATGGGGATGGATGTAATACAACGACAATAACAATTTTTTAAATGTAAACAATAAATAAATAAAAAGAGAAAGTAATGACAGAAAACTTCCCTAAAATGAGCGAAAGGGTCATGCAGGTTTGGGAAGCACAGAGAGTCCCAATGAAGATGAACCCAAACAGGCCCAGTCCAAGACACATCATAATTAAAATGGCAAACTTCAAAGACAGGGAATCCTGAAAGCGTCAAGAGAGAAACAGCAAATAACATATAAGGGAGCTCCGATAAGGTTATCAAATGATTTCTCAACAGAAACAATACAAGCCAGAAGGGAATGGCAAAATAATACTCCAAGTAATGAAAAACAAAGGCCTACAACCATAGAGTTATGGGTTTATTTCTGGGCTCTCTATTCTGTTCCATTGATCTGTTTGTCTGTTTTGTGCCAGTACCAGACTGTTTTGGATACTATAGCTTTGTAATAAAGCTTGATACCTGGTACATAAACAGTGCCAGGATAAAAGCCCTAGAGGAAAACATAGGCAAAAAAATTGCAGATATCCCACATAGCAAAATTTTCACCGCAATATCTTCCAAGGCAAAGGAAAAAAGGAACAAATAAACAAATGGGACTACATCAAACTGAAAAGTTTCTGCTCCAAAGAAAACATTGAAGAAATAAAAAGGGAACCAACCATGTGGGAAAACATATTCACCAATGATACCTCAGACAAGGATTTGATTTCCAAAATATATAAAGAGCTAATATGACTCAATATAAAAAATGTGCAAAAGACCTGAACAGACACTTCTCCAAAGAAGACATACAAAGGGCCCACAGGCACATGAAAGAATGCTCAACATTACTAGACATCAGAGAGATGCAGATTAAAACTACAATGAGATACCACCTCACACCAGTCAGAGTGGTCATCATCAACAAATCAACAAACAAGTGTTGGCAAGGATGAGGAGAAAAGAGAACCTTGGTGCACTGCTGGTGGGAATGCAGACTGATACAGCCACTATGGAAGACAGTATGGAATTTCCTCAAAAAACTAAGAGTAGAACTTCCCTATGACCCAGTGATTCCACTGCCAGGATTATACCCAAAGAATCCTGAAACACTAATTCGGAAGATCCTATGCAACCCCATGTTCATAGCAGCGCTATTTATAATACCCAAGTGCTGGAAACAACCTAAGTGCCCTTGGGTGGATGAATGGATCAAAAAACTTTGGTACGTTTACACAATGGAGTTCTATGCAGCAGAAAGAAAGAGAGAACTCCTACCATTTGCAATAGCATGGATGGAACTAGAGAGAATCGCGCTTAGTGGGATAAACCATAAACCAGGCAGCAAATATTAAATACCACATGTTCTCACTTAATACAGGAGACTAATGAACAAACAAACAAGCAAACAAAACAGAACCAAAGACATAAACACAGGGAACACACTTTCAGTGTGTAGAGGGGAGGGGGTAAGGGAGAAGGAGGCAAGGAAGGGGAACAGTTTAGTCAAGGAACTAGCACAGATGACCCATGGACACAAACAACTCGGGATTAACTGAGGGGGTGGGGGGATAAGGAGGGTGGAGAAGGGGTGAGCAGAGGGGGGAAATGAGATGAATGTACCATAACAATAATAAAAAAAAACTGGTTAAAAAAAGAAGAAATAATTATAGGATACTACCATTTTTAATTTTTAGTTGAATTTATTGGGGTGATATTGGTTCATAAAACCATACAGATGTCAAGTGTATAACTCAACAACACATCATCCATACACTGTATCATGACCCACTGTCCCAAGCAAAGTCTCTTTCTGTCCCTATTTATCCCCCTTTGCCCACTTCCACTTCCCTCTACCCCTCTTTCCCTCTGGCTATCACCACATTGTCGCCTGTGTCTATGTGACATATACATATTTTTGGCTAATCCCTTTACCTTCTTTCATTCAACCCTCTGACCTCCCTCTTCGCTGACGGCTGTCAGTCTGCTCCATTTTTAAGACTAGTGTGTAGAGTTGTGTGTTTCTATGTGTGTGTGTATTCTCTCTGTGGTCATTTTGCTAAAATCTCTCTGTAAATTGACATAAATGTAGATGTAGAAATAGATATTTAACAATCATTTTCATCTTTTGATGTTCTCAATGCAAAATTTTTGCAGGTTTCTTTGCTTATATTTAAATTAATGACATACAGCACTGGCTGGTGGCTGGTGCTGCCCTGCGAACCCAAAAGTCGTTGGTTCAATTCCCAGCCAGGGCACATAATTAGGTTGCAAGCCAGGTCTCCAGCAAGGTCCTTAGCTGGAGGCAGGTGAAAAGCAACCATACACTGGAGTTTCTCTCTGTCTCTGCCTCTCTCCCTTTTAATTAACTAATTAATTAATGGCATACAAAAATACCTGAGTTTGAGATTTTTAGGATAAAGTTTAGTCATTTGGCTTCTGGTTAGCTAACATGATGATTTAAAGCACAGACAATGGCCCTGGCCAGGTGGCTCAGTTAAAGCATGGTTCCATGTAGGAAGGTTGCAGGTTTGATCCCATCAGATCCCATACTTAGGTCACATGTTCCTTCCCTAGATGAGGTGTGTACGGGAGGCAACTGATCAATGTTTCTATCACATCGATGCTTCTCTTTGTTTTCCCTTCTTGTCTCTAAAGTCAATAAACATATTTATCAAGTGAGGCTTTAAAATAAATATGGAAAGTATTATGCTTAGTGAAATAAGCCAGGTGGCAAAAAGCAAATATCATATGACCTCCCCTAATACAGGAACCTAATGAACAAAATAAACAAATGATCAAAATAGAACCAGGGGCATGGAAACAAGAAGCAGACTGACAGTGACCAGTGAAGAGGGGGAGAAGGGAGAAAAAAAGGGGAAGGGTTTAGTCAAGGAACTAGTATAAATGACCCATGGACATGGACAACAAGGTAGGAATTGACTGTGAGAGTCAGGGTTGGGGGAAAGTGGAAAGCAATGGGGGACAAACTGGGACAACTATAATAGAACAACAATAAAAAATAATTTCAAAATAAAATAAATACTTTTTCTTCTTCCTACTTAAAATTATATTTTGTTAACCTTTTCTAACTTCATGATAAAGCACCTATGGAGATACACTCCCAGAAGAAGAAAAGTCACATAATACAAACTAAGAGTATGAGACACCTGTGACAAGAATCTGAAATAATTCAAATCCAATTAAACTAATCAGGGATCAATCCATAGGTCATAACTGCATTCTCAATTCTAATGTAGAGCTACAGTGCCCATGTTCCTCCCTACCATCTCTTCTTTGGTTTAAAAACCAAGGACTAAAACCAGCTACCCTTTCTCCTAGCTGGCTTTCAAGATAGCTAGAATACTGTCCTATTCCGTACTCTCCTCAATAACTCCTTCCATCTCAAATGAACTAGAAATAACTGAGCAGCAACATTGGGAACAAGAGGCTGGGAACAAGTGGTGGTACACAGTGTCCTGTACATGAGATGGACACAAGAAGCTCTCTGAAAGCAAGATGCTCAAAATTGCAGTTTTTTTATGATAGCGTGTGTTCACAGTGTCAGTGAAATGTGGGGTGGAGGAAAACACAAGAGAAGAAAAGAAAATGTCAGACAAGCTGAGTTATACTAGACAAAAGCCAATTAGGCTTTTTTAAAAAATGAGCTAGAAGATATATCAAACTTCCAGGGAGTTATAGATTTGAGAAGGAAATCACACCCAAACGGTGCAAGAATGGAGCCAAAGCAACTCATTGGGCAATCCGTGACAGGCTGATCTCTCATCTCAAGACTGAGTAAAGAAAAATCAAATGCATAATCCAAGGAAAAAAGTGCTACAAAACAAAGTATGGTGGAGATCATCAATCTGAAGAACAAGAAGACATCCAAACATTATTTACCAAAAGAACTCTTCCATTGGTTGCAAGACAGTATGCTTTACACAAAAGAGAAAATTCAGAAGAGAACATGCTGTGAGTATAAGTTCATGGGGTGAACTAACTAGTAATAATGATAAATGTATGAAATTTGTGCATGTGGGCAGAGGAGATTTAGTTAATGAAGATCATACACAATTTTTATTCATTTTTTAAAAGATTTATTATTTTTAGATAGAGGGGAAGGGAGAGAGGCAGAGAGGGAGAGAAACATCAAAGTATGGTTGCCTTTCACCTGCCTCCAGTTATGGACCTGGCTTGCAACCTGGTTATGTGCCCTGGCTGGGAATCGAACCAGTGACCTTTGGGTTTGCAGGCCAGTGCCTTATCTGCTGTGCCAAAATGAACATTTCCCCCACATCATCAAATTCTCTTTTAAAACAAGATTATTTTTAAAGATGTATAATAATACATCATGGATGTGTTCTATCATGTATGATCTTACTGTTAGAGATTTAGGTTTTTATATTTTCCAATTTTAAAGCAGGAGCATTTTTGTACTTGTAATTTTCATATTTTTGATTACTTCTTTAAGATAAATTCTCAAAAGATTACCAAGTCAACCAATTTTCTCCTTTTTAAGATTCTTGACACATCTCAACAAATTATATTCAACAACTTCATTAAAGTTCTCTCTTCTATCAGAATGACCTGTGATTGTCCATTTCATCAAATCTACTTCAGCATTATATCTACTTTTTAATCTTGAAACTTTGTATTTAAAAATATTATGTTGGTTAAAATTTTTTACTAATTAGTTTGAGCACTTGTCTGTATTTGTCTCTGTTATCTCCATGAATAGCTCTTAATTGCTTTGCTGGCTTTTCTCTTATGATATTGTAAAATAACAGAAAAAATATATATTGGTCTCTTCACCCCAGTTCATGACATGGATTTCTGAAACCTTTGTAATTTCCTAAGGAATAAGAGCAGTAGGAGTATCTCTTATCCTAATATTTGGTCTGTGACCCCAACTCCTGGCACACAGAGCTACTAAAGCCCTTGCAAATCCCTGGGTGATGTGTCTCTTATTCTAATGAGGCAACTCTGGGTGGGCTTCTGGATGGCAACTGGTCACCAAAAAGACCAAGCCATGATTAGAAGCTTGGAATTGTAAGCTCTGGCCCCACATCCTCCAGAGAGGGGAGGGAATAGAAATAAAGTTAATGATTGATCATGCCTATGTGATGATCCATAAAAATCCCAACATTATGAGGTTCAGAGAGTGTCCAGGCTGCTAAACATATCCATGCTGGGAGGGTGACCCACTCCAACTTCACAGCGACAAAAACTCCTGCACTGTGGACCCTCCCCGACCTCACCGCATATGTCTCTTCATTTGTCTGTTCTTCTGTATCCCTTTTATCATATCCTTTAATTAACTGGTAAACATGTTTCCCTGTGTTCTGTGAGCACCTCAACCAAATACTTTTAACCCAAGGAAAAGGTGGAGGGAACCCAGATTTACAGCTGATGAGTCAAAAGCACAGGTAACCTGGATTTGCGATTGGCATCTGATGGGGATGAGCAGTCTTATAGGACTGAACCTTTGAACCCTCCACCTGTAAGATCCGACGCTCTCTCCAAGTAATGACACAATTGAGTTAAACTATAGGACACCCAACTAGTGTTGCAGAACATTACTTGGTAGGGAAAAAACCCATACATTTGGTGGCCAGAACCATCAGAAGTGAAGTGTTCTGTGCAAGAAGTAAAGGAGACTCACAGGAGAAAAGCCTGGGTTTTCCTGGTACAAGTGTTGATCTTCTTTTCAGTTGAAAGAGCATTTTTAACATTAATTTAATTAATTAAAACATTAATTTTATAAACCTTGAATATTGGTGGGATTTTTCGCCCACCAAGTATTTGGATTTTGCCTTTCATTTTACCTGTGGTATTTATTAAAATAAATGGTGTTTTAAATTTTCATGTTAATACAAAACTAACAAAGCAGGGATAAAATATATTGGGCATAAAGGAAATATAAAGCAAAACTGGGGCCCTGGGTGGTGGCTCAGTGGATGGACACTGGCCTGCAAACCCAAATGTCACTGGTTCGATTCCCAGCCAGGGCACATAACCAGGTTGCAAGCCTGGTCTCCAGCCAGGTCCATAGCTGGAGGCAGGTGAAAGGCAACCATACATTGATGTCTCTCTCCCCCTCTGCATCTCTCCCTTCCTCTCTCTCTGGAAAATAAATAAAATCTTTTTTTAAAAAAAAGCAAAATTGATGCTTTATAAAATGTAATAAGTGATATAAAAGAAAAACATGAGATGTTCTCTATTAATGCAAAAGCAAACAAGCAGATAAAAAATGAGAGAGATGAGCCCTGGTTAGTGGCACAGTTGATAGGCATCGGCCTACAAACCCAAAGGTCGCTGGTTTGATTCCCAGCCAGGAAATAACCAGGTTGCAAGCCAGGTTGCAAGCCAGGTCTCCAGCAAGGTCCATAGCTAGAGGCAGATGAAAGACAACTATACATTGATGTCTCTCCCCTCTCTACCTTTATCCCTTCCCCTCTCTCTAAAAATAATGAATAAAATCTTTATATAAAAAATGAGAGAGATGACATGTTTGCAGACAAAGAATTGAAAGACAACCAATTATTGTGGTATTTCACCACAGCAATTGGAATGGAAACAACAATAAAAGATTTAACCAAAGAAACTTTCTGAGACTGAAACAAATCACAAATATTCAAATGAAGTGGAATCATCATATTTTGGGCAAAATCTATGGAAAGTGACTAATGCCAAGAAACACTGACAATTTTTTTTTTAATCACAAGAATAAGAAATAGTCACTAGGCATTCAACTAAAGAAGAAAGGGGAGTAGAAAAGAAGGAAAATGAAGGAAGAAGGAAGGGGAGAAAAGGAGATTCATAAAAACATGTATACATATAGCACAAATACATAACCACACTTTCATGATCTGTCAGGCCCAAGGAATCTATGTCTATGCATGGCTATACCCTCCCGCTGGGTCACCTGGGGAGGCAACCTTGAAGCTAATCTTGTTCCCAGAAACCAGGACACTGAGCCCCAAGAATAACCAACATAGAAACCCTGAGCAGACAGGTATCACCTTTGGGTACACTGTCTGTTTGCTCTAATGTGTATAGAGCCTCCATGTTCCAATATGCATATAAGATGCCCTTGCAGTCAGCTAGGTGCAGGCTACAGTTGTGGGAGGGTGGATATACCATGCATAAAATGCCAACACCCTCAGCACCTTGCCGAGTAGAAGCAGGAGAGTGGGTACAGGGACACCCAGACTCTGTGATTGTTAACTTAATTGCAGCTGTGATAAGGAGTGGGACAGTTGAGTGTAAGGACGTCAAAACACTCTAGCTGCCCAGCCGTGTGGTCGTAAGCCAGCTGCTTGCAGTGAAGCGTGTCAAATCTCCTCAAGGCTCCATGTAAGTCTGTGTTTGTCACCAAACCAGAGGCCTCCCCACTATCAGAACCTGCTGGTTCAGAATCTCTAGGACCTGACATGATCTAAACAATTCCACTGCACAGGAGAACATATTCATCAACGATATATCTGATAAAAGGTTAATATCCAAAATGGATAAAGAGTTTATATAGCTCAACACCAAAAAACAAACAATCCAATTAAAAAATGGGCAAAGTAACTGAACAGACAATTCTCCAAAGAGGACATATAGATGGCAAATATATAGGAAAAGACGCTTATTCTCACTAATAATCAGGGAAATGAAAATTAAAACCATAATGAGATATCACCTCACACCTGCTAGAATGGCGATATTATCAATAAATTCAACAAACAGCAATTGTTGCTGAGGGCCTGGAAAAAAAGGAACCTTGTGCACTGTTTGTGGGGATACAGACTGGTACAGCCACTGTGAAAAACAACATGGAGTTTCCTCAGAAAATGAAAAATGGAATTGACTTATTACCTTGCAATTCCACTCTGAAAATACATCCAAAGAAACTTGAAACACTAATTTGAAAGACTATATGCAACCCTATGTTCATTTCAGCATTATTTATAATAGCCAAGATTTGGAAGCAGCCTATGTGCTCCTCAGTAGACGAGTGGATTAAAAAGCAATAGAATACCACTTGGCCATTAAAAAGAAGAAGAAGAAAAGAAAAAGAAACCTCACCTTTTGTGACAGCATGGATAGACCTGCAAGTATTATGCTAAGTGAAATAAGTCAGTCAGAGAATGGCAAGTACTATATGATTTCACTTATATGTGGAATCTATATAAACAAAATAAACTAACAAACAAAATAGAAACAGACTCACAGGCACAGAGAACAGACTGATGGCTGCCTGAGGGAAAGGAGGCTACGGAGCTAGGTGGAAAAGGTGAAGAGACTAAGCAAAACATGCCCAAAAACTCATAGTAACAAATAACATTATGGTGATTACTAAAGGGAAATGATGGAATAAATAGTTTTGATAAAAAATTAAAAATAAATAAAACAATTTCAACGTGGGAGTTAATTTATTTTCTCTAGAACATAAACAATGTAGCTTTTGTAGGAGCAACTGAGAGACTGAAGTTGTAAGAAGGGTAGTAGGTTGGTCAGTGTCTACTCTCAAACTTCATATGAGTGTGATACTCTCAAACTTCATATGAGTAGGCCTAATAAATTTTTTTTTTTTAAGTAATGAAGCTTTACAGGCCTGAAATTACCTGATCAGCTGATTCAATTTCTTCTTGAAGAAAATGTGGAATAGATAAACACGGGAAGAATCGATCTGTTATGAAGGAAAGCTGAAGTATGCTAAGCCTTGCAATTTCATTTCTGTTTTATAATTCACATCTCCTTTCCTTTTTATTAGCCTGCAGCTTTTAAAGCAAAGTAATAAAATTGGGTACACATATCACATCAAACCTGACATTTAGAGCTGCAGAGAGGTATCTTGCACCTGCTGTTTCATATAAGGGAGGAAATAATACTCAAAAATGAGACTTTGAGAATGGCCTTAATTTATGAGTTCTGAAATTATTTTCTATCTGCTGCATGAAGCACATCATCCTGCTAGACTATGGTAGTGTTAGTCTTAAGGGAAGACAGCAAATTTCTTCTGCATTTTTCTGCAAGTTTGCTAATACACAGACCATTACCCCAAAGCAGACAGCACACTGGAATAGTACACAGAAAGCAGTTTTAAATAAGCCACAAACCATGTTTCTTGTTTTTGTTTACATTGGTTCCACACATCAGAAAAACAATTGGTCTCGCAGTAAATTCAGTGATGAAATAAATTACACATGTGTCCCTCAGGTTGGGGAGAATACATTCTTGTGGGAAATCAAGAACGATGCAAAAGGGAGGAGGGAATCTGTGCTATTTGACCAGGGTGACAAATTCAAACAGCTGAGGCCATGAACCCCGAA
This sequence comes from Noctilio leporinus, assembly GCA_004026585.1. Taxonomy (NCBI): domain Eukaryota; kingdom Metazoa; phylum Chordata; class Mammalia; order Chiroptera; family Noctilionidae; genus Noctilio; species Noctilio leporinus. The sequence continues at coordinate 6,788 of PVIW01003594.1, read as the reverse complement.
CTCTCATTTTCATTCCCTCGCATGCTTTAGAGGTTTGCTACTTGTCACCCACAAGAAGGAGACACGCAAAACACAGAGACTACAGCAGCTGCTCAGAAAGAGTGAGGGCTTAGTCGTCCCCTTGCATTCAGCCACGTTTCTGAAAGCCTCTCACTAGGGCCAACCACCTTCGGCTTTGAGGACTCCTCTGGTTTCCACAAGCAATACATGCAGCCTTAAAAGTTTCTGCGCCTTTAGGTTTAGTAGCTCCACTGTTGCTCACAATGGATATTATAGTTTAAGTCATTTACTGAATGTTGATAGCAATAAGAACTATGGAAAGCACTTACATACCTGTGCAAAACTACCCTGCTTTTTAATAAAAATCACTCCACAAATTATTGAATTTCTAAGTAAGTTATTATAGAAAAATCATCCAAGTTTAGTCTACCAACTCTATAAAAGTACTGTGGGAAACACAAGATTTCATCGTTATGCTAAAGGAATTTATACACTGGTACCACAGATAAGCTCACATAGATTACCAATAATCAAAGGAGACTGTAGGGACTTCTGTAAGAGAAATAAGATTAAGTATAATAGGAGTAGTGGTGAGGAAGGAACCCTTCCCAAGCAAGAGTGTTAAGGAAAGCTATGTAAATTAAGTCGCTATTTCAAGTGAGTCTTGGAAGTGCAAACAGGGTTAGAAATAGAGAGGGACAGGAAAAGGAAATGCAGGATTTGCTTGGGACACACTGTTAATTTAGTTAGTTAGACTAGACCAGAGGGTACGTTGAGGAGCAGTGGCCGCCAAACCTGGAAAGGCAGATGTGACCCCATGGTGGAGGCCCGTCAATGTCAAGTTAAAAGTGGTCAACATGGACATGGACAACAGGTGGGATTGACTTTGGGGGGAAAGGGTGGGTGGGGAGGGGGACAGAGGGGAGCAAAAAAGGGATGGATGTAATACAACAGCAATAAAATTAAAAAAAAAAAAAAAGAAAGAAAACCATTTGTGATCAGCACATTGTCCATATGCAAATCAGTGCTGCAAAGGTAATTAAACCCCTAATAAATCTTGTTTACACTCTTAAAAAAAAAAAAAAAAAAAAAAGTGGTCAAGATGTTGCTGATTTAAAAAACAAAACAAAACCAAAAAAAAAATAAAAATAAAAAAACTCCTTAAATTAATCCAGTGAGTGTGTGCAGTAAAGGGGGGAGAAAAATATAGACAGGAAATCTGGGGGTAGGTTGGGAGAGTAGAATTGACTTTGCAATAGCCAAAGCAAGAAATAATAAGTTAACTAAAGGTTACAGGAGGCAAGGGCAGTGTTATGGGCTGAGATGCATTAAACCAAAATTCATATGGTGAAGTCCTAACCCCTGATACTTTACAATGTCATTACATTTGGAAATAGAGTCTTTAAAGAGGTCATTAAGATAAAATGAAGTTGTTTGGGTAAGTCCTAATCCAACATGACTTGTATCCTTATAAAAGGAAGAAATCTAGAAGCAGACACACAGGGATGACCGAGTGAGGACACAGGGAGAAGAGAGCCATCCATAAGACAAGGAGAGAGGCCTTGAGAGAAAACATCCTCATAATATCTGATCTTGGACTTCTAGCTTCCAGAATTGCAAAATAAAATTTCTACTGCATAAGCCACCAAATCTATGGTGCTTTATTATGGCAGTCTTGGAAACTAATATAGGGAGGGATATGAAACACTGGGGGAATTAATGCAGAATTAATGCAGAAAAGTGGAAAACAACTAGGAGGAGGACAGGGAGAGGAGTGAAATGTGACAAGATATCTGTTCACACAGTCAGACAATAAGAAATAATAAAAACTTAGAAAACTAGGCCCTGGCTAGTGGCACAGTGGATAAGGTGCTGGCCTGCAAACCCAAAGGTCGCTGGTTCGATTCCTAGCCAGGGCACATAACCAGGTTGCAATCCAGGTCTCCAGCCAAGTCTCCAGCCAGGTCTGTAGCTGGAGGCAGGTGAAAGGCAACCATATATTGATGTCTCTCTCCCTCTCTGCCTCTTTCCCTTCCCCTCTCTCTGAAAATAATAAAGAAAATCTGTAAAAAAAAAAAAAAAAAAGAAAGAAAGAAAGAAAAAGTAATTTAAGAAAAAACTTAGAAAACTAGAAGAAGCTGATTTAAGTAAAAATGATGACTCAGTTTGAAAAATGTTCAGTTTGAATTCTGACAAGATATCCTTACAAAAGTATAAATGAACTAAAGCAGATATAGCAAAGGAGCTCAGGAAAGAGCTAAATTTGGGAGTCATCCTAATGAACATGAACGTTAAAGCTTTAAGAATAGAAAGATTGCTCAAGAAGACTATGAAAAATACAGAAAATTGAAGACACAACTTGGAAGAGACCTAAATCTTACAGGCAAAATGAAGAGACAGAGTCTGAGAGGAGGGAGTGGTCACCGAAGTCATCTGGTTTTATGGCAGCAAAATAGAGACATGACTAAATCAACACTTCTACTTCATAGTTTGTAGTAGTTTTCCTTACATGCGAACTGCTGTCGGAGACCTATAGCATTTCCACACCTTCATTCGCCTGTTACTGAAGAACAGCGTGCTGAGTGGGAGGTCCCTGCTGCTCTCGATCATACTCATGGTGGAGGCCCAGCAGGCACCAAGCCTGCCATACTATACGGTCACCACAACGGGCTAGATGTCTCCCCTGGATCTGAGGTAGAAGCTGTAGAACCAGCCCTGCTATATTCCAACAGACCCCTTCAATACGCCTCTCCTCTATAAAAACCGAAAATGAGAACTAAAGCGGGCAGGCAATTTGAAAGAGCTGAGTCGCCCACCTTGTTAGGGAGTACAGGCTACATAGTGAAAGGAAAGAGAGTACTTCACTGCCCATCTCCATTCATGTGTTGTGGATGAGGTTGGGGTTATGTTCTCCAGTTAGATATTTACTTAGGCAGTGGACTTGACTATCTTCCTTACCTGTGCCTGTCCAAACAGGATTGGGGACACCTAGGGTGAAATGATTGGGCAGAGAGGGTCAGCCAGTGGGTGAGGTAGCTGCACCTCTCATTATCTGGGGTGGAAAGGGAGTGTGCACGGTCGAGCGGACACTCAAAAAGGAGGCTGGGCTTAAGCCACCTTGCTGGTGGCCTACATACTGAAGGAGGGGACTCATCCCTTGTACCCAATTTTATTCTGCATATAAATTTATTAACCACTTATCATGTCCTTAACACTATGCAGACTTCCTGGGACACAGCTAACAGAAGTACAGAGCACAGTGCTTGGCATACAAGGATTTACATGAAAAGAATAGTTTATTCAACAGTAGTCACAATTTGTGGGAGCACCACCATAAAACATGGGGACCTAACCTCAAAGAGCTGTGATAGTGAGAACTGCAAAGAATGCAAGAGGTTGACTTATCTGGATCCCTTATCTTGAAATGGGGTGGTAAGACAAACTGAGACCTGTCCCCAGATGACATGTGAACCCTTGCCACACGGGCAGCATCAAACATTGGTCAGGACTGGTCAGAAAAACAGTGACACCAACAAAGTGAAGATAAGAGTTGCACATGTCCTTGAGGAGATGGGGGAGTAGAGCTGGTAACATTCAGCCCATACCCTCCCACCGCCACCCCACGGCGAAGAAGTGAGGTAAGGAGTAAAATGCAGATGGTAGCCCCCCTTCCCCTTCACACCCTGGGAATGATAAGTCAAGTCAGCTACAGGCAGAGGAAAGAGGATGAGATTTAAATCGACTTTGAGATTTAAGTTCTACACTGGATTGCATTTTCTATAAACTAATATAACCAGAAAATTATAACATCTCTTCAAGTTATTGAGAAAAGAGAAAAGGAAACAACAGAATGTAGTAACTGGAAAATTCTTGTCTCATGTTGGTTCTCCCACGGAGCTGTGATGCTCCATTAAACTAATCATATGTGCAAATCCTTGCATGCCAAGCACTGTGTTCTGTAGATCTGTTTGTTCCAGAAAGCTTGCATAGTGTTGAAGACGTAAGTGGCTAATGAATTCATATGCAGAATGAAAAAAGATCCAAGAGATGGTAATGTTTGGCCACCACTACAAAGAGGCAGGGGATGACACACCTTAAGAAAACGCTTTGGATTAGGAACCTGATCTTCAGTGAGCATTGGCAGAAATGAGGTCAGAATCTGTAAGACAAAGGTAAAAGATGAGGTGGAAGCTAAGGAATCAGAAGCAGTCTGTAAGTATAAATCGTGCCTTCAAGAAATCTGGCAATGGAAACAAGAGAGATGAGATGGCTGTAGGAAGTCAGAAGATCAAAGGCTTAGGATATAATGAGTTTGGGAGAGCTAAAGAAAGAGATCATGGAAAAGGAAAGAGGAAAAGTTTGAAGGACAGTATTAATTGATGATACCACTTTGATACCACTTAATGTCATTCTCATTCTTTAAAATTAGACCATTTGTGTCAAACAACCAAGTTGTTTTGAGCATTAACTGTTAAAATATTTTAGCTGTGTCTAGTTTAGGGGTGTCGGACTCATTTTCACTAGGGCCACATCAGCCTTGCAGTTGCCCTCAAAGGGCCAGAAGTAATTTTAGGACTATATAAATATAACTAGTCCTTAACAGTTCAGTGAGCCAGGTAGAAACAAGGTGCTGGGCCGGATAAAACAAGGCGGAGGGTCGGATTCAGCCTGCTGGCCTTGTATTTGCCACCAGTGATCTAGTTAGTTTAATTATCAGACTCCTTAATGATAATATCTCACATTTGGGGGCAAAAGGGAATGATTTTTGCCAGCAGTAAAGCCACAACTCCTCATCCTGCTCAATGTTTCTGTGAACTGTAAAGAGAGAATTGTGGTAGGGAAAAAAAAAAAACCATAAAAAGTTAATGTCTCAACATGTATCTTATCTTCTCTCTTTGAGGCCAGAAGTTATGCCTATTACAAAGTCATGTTCTACACAGTGCTAATCACAGAGCATTATGTATTGTAAGTGCTCAATAAAAGTAAGCACTCAATAAAAATTACAAATCGATTAATTTGGAAACTACAAACAATCTCACTTAAAATTGCATCAAGAAATACCTAACAATAAATTTAACCACGTAAGTGGAAACTCTGTACAGTGAAACTATAAGACATTGATATAAGAAATTGAAAAAAGCACAAATAAATGTAAAGATATTCTGTACCCATGGATTTCAAGAATTAATATTGTTAAAATAAATACTATTCAAAGCAATCTACAGAGTCAGTGCAATTCCTATCAAAATTCCAACTGCATTTTTTATGAAAATAGAAAAAAAATCCTAAAATTTGCATGAAAGTACAAATGTCCCTGAATAGCCAAAGCAATCTTGAGAAAGGAAAACAAAGCTGAAGGCATCACACTCCCTGCTTTTATACTATATGACAAAGCTATAGTAATAAAAACAGTATGATATTTATTTAAAAACAAACATATAGATTAATGGAATAGAACAGGGAGCCCAGAAATAAACCCACACATATATGATCAAATAATTTACAACAAAAATGCCAAGAATATGCAATGAGAAAAAGAAGAGTCTTAAATCTGGTGTTGGAAAAACTAGACAGCCACATGCAAAAGACAGAAACAGATCCCTACCATACACCATACACAAAAAATAACTGTACCCAAAGTGAAGCCATAAACTCCTGGAAGTAAATATTATTGCCTTAACATTGGTCTTGGCAATAAATTTTTGGATTTGGCACCAAAAGCAAAAATAATCAAGTGGGACTACATCAAACTGAAAAGCGACTGAAGAGCAAAGGAAACCATTAACAAATGAAAAGGCAACCCACCAAATGGAAGAAGATATCTGAAAATCCTATATCTAATAAGAAGTTAATACCCAAGCTATATAAAGAGCTCATAGAACTCAATTGCAAAAAAAATCCAGTTTAAAAATGAGCAGAGGATTGAATAGGCATTTTTCCAAAGAAGACAAACAGATGGCCGACAGATGTATAAAAAGATGCTCAACATCACTGATCATCAGGGGAATATAAATGAATACCACAATGAGATATCACTTCACACATGTTTGAATGACATTATCAAAAAGACAAGAAATAACAAGTGTTAATGAGGATGTGGAGAAAAAGGGAATCCTTGTGCACTGTTGATGAGAATGTAAAGGGTGAAGTCACTATGGTAAACAGTACATATTAATCCAAAGAAAACAAAATCATATCTTGAAGATATCCACACTCCTGCATTCACTACAGCATTATTTCAATAGCCAAGACAGGGAAACAAGCTAAGTAACCACTGATGAATGGCTAGATAAAGAAAATGTAGCATACATATTCAGTGGAACATTATTCAGCCATAAAAAAGAAAGATATCCTGCCACTAGAGACAGCATAGTTGCACTTGAGGCATTATGCTAAGTGAAATAAGTCAGAGAAAGATAAATACTGTGTGATCTCACTGCAGGTGCGGAATCTAAAAAAAATTAATTGATTAAAAAAATTTTTTTAATGAACCCAAAGAACAGATTGGTAGTTGCCAGAATCTGGGAATGGGTGAAATGGGTGAAAGTGGTCAAAAAGTACTAACTCCCAGTTATAAGATATAGTCATACGGAGGAGGAAGATGGCGACAGAGTAGAGAGCAGTGCTGATGGTGTTCTCAAGTACCAAAGCAGCTAGAGGACAGGATAAGGAGCGTGAGACGTCTTCAGGACCCTAGGGATTGGAACGGACAGCATCTGGACACAGGGGAGCAGAGCCCAGAGGCAGAGGAGGCCAGCGGGACAGTAGGTGAGGCGTTCCCGACCGAC